>SNQJ01S0039814.1:20066-72651 GCA_010110895.2 Picea sitchensis
CCCTGGTTACAAACCAGGGGCCCTAGACATATGTAGGGTCTTCATCAATATTGGTCCCAGACCACATACCCCAGGAGTGCACTGGGGGCCCTAGATCTTGTCTAGGGTCTTAGCCATCCTCCAGGAGAATGGCTCTCGCTGCTGCATGTAAATTTAACACTATTTGAGTTACAAATCTAGTTGACTTGATCATTGAAATTTAAAAGAGATTATTGTTTTGCAAATTTACCCTAAAACTAACAATGGTGATGGTGTTAAGGGATGCAGATTGTGGGATCCTACTGCCCACATAATCATCATGGACAGAGATGAAGTGTTTGATGAATCTCCTTTTATAAAATCAAACATAGTAAAAGAAGAAAGGTACAAAGCATGACTGGTAGCAGAAGGGTATTTGGAAGGTATTGATTTCCATGAAATTTTCTCGCCAATTGTTAAGCTTCTTTCTATTCATGTTGTGTTAGCACTAGTTATGTTACTTGATCTTGAGTTAGTGCAGCTAGATGTTAAAACTGTTTTATATGGAATTTTGGATAAGGAGATGTATATGGAACAACCAGAAAGGTTAGTTCAAGATCGCAACAGAAGATTTGTTTGCAAACTCACAAAAGTCATTGTATGGCCTAAAGGATGCCAGGCAAATGGTACAAGAAGTTGATTCCTTCATGGTAAGCCAAATTTTACAAGAAGTGAGTATAACTATTGTGTTTATGGTATATTCATTATCTTTGTATCATGTGTTATGCTTGTTGCAAGTAAAAGCATGTTTGAGATCAGCGGGTTGGCTCAGTTGGTTAGGACGTTTGAAATGAAGGATCTAGGAGTAGCGAAACAAATCTTGAGCATGGAAATACACAGAGACAGGAAAGATTGTAAGCTTTGGTTATCACAACAGAAGTATGTGGTGAAGATACTCAATAAATTCGGTATGAATAATGTGAAACCTGTAAATATCCCTTTGGCTTTACATTGTAAGTTTTCTTCAGGTTTATGTTCTAGTAATGAAGACGAAAAGGGTTATATGTCTCGTGTATCATATGCTAGTAGGAAGTTTGGTGTATGCGATGAAATGGTCATTATTTCACATGCAGTTGGTGTTGTCAGTAGACACATGGCAAAACCAGGTGAAGAGCATGGAAATGGGTGTTGATGATTGCGATGGGAATGTTCAAGTATTTCACATGCAATTGATGCTGTCGTTGGACACATGGAAAAACCAGGTGAAGAGCATGGAAATGGGTGCTTCAGTATCTTAGAAGCACATAGGCAACAAGTATCACCTACAATGGTTGCAATGATTTAGTCTTTGGTTATGATTCAGAAGATTTGAACAAGAGGAGACCTACCTCAGGTTATGTCTTGCAAGAATGCAAGGATCTAATGGGTAAGTTTCAACAAGTACAGGACAAGGTGTTATGTGGCAGTCGAAGCACTGTGCATTTGACTAACGGTCCAGTGTATCAAAATGGGACAATGCATCATTTTGTAAAACAGGTTACTAATGGAGGCAGAATGGTCCATACTGGAGTAAATCGTGAAGACATGTTCATCTAACCAGTACTATTAGAGAAGTTGCAAAGCTACAATGGTATTTGGCTTCTCTTGGCTTGCAAAAGAGGTGATGAATGGGCTTGGGAAAGGTATTAGGTAAATTGTTGTCAAGGTGGAGATTGTTAAATTGTGACAACAAATTAAAAGAAATTGTAAATACTAAAATTTACCTATGTAAATATTTAGTGGTGTTGGTTTATGAAACGGATGGAAGTTTATATAACGGGTGGTAGTTCTTCTAACTATGTAAACGGTTCCAAGATAGATATAAATCTATGAAGCCCAAGAAATGTACCAGGCTGAGGGTAAGCCTAATTGTAAACCTATCTTTAATAATAGAGATATTAATACCTTGCCCCGTGGATGTTTCCTTGACACATTGGCAGGGTTTTACCACGTAAATCTCGTGTGTTATCTAAGTGATTGTTTTGTCTCTATTGTCATATTTCTTGCATTTAATTATTGTTTCAGGCTCTAAATCCCAACACCCGAAACGCAGGAACGGTGGGTGCGCGGGTTATTTTGGGGCGGACGGGTCCCTGTGCAACATAGTATATATACATATATAGCCCATGGGGTTGGCTCAACCAGTGGTCATCAATGTTGTTGGGCATTTGATTAGTTATGTGCTTGTAGGTGCCCGGTTCCAATCCCTTAGGCAAGGCGTACCAGTCTACACTGACAGGTTTACTAAGGATGCCATCCACAAATTTGGGGAAGCATCCCTTGGATTTCCCACAAGATTTTCCTTGGAGATAAAAATATATATATATATATATATAAAGAGAGAGTTTTACATTTTTCTATATGCCTGTTTATCCAGCCACATTTGAAACAATGGTGGATCTCATTAACAGTTATGGTTGGATTAATTACTATAAATCGTCCCTAACGAGAAATAGTTAAATTGAGATTCTTGAAGCAGGTAAATCTATTCGATTTAGTTGAGGTTAGTCAAGTTTATTATAGCTTACAGCGGTCTTTATAAAATTATGCAAAAAAAATTGAAATTTTGACCTTGAGCAATTTGCCTCTACAAAACAGCCCTTACTTAAGTATCAAGCCGCACTCTAAATTCAATAAACAAATCTTTAGTCATTTTAGCACGCTAGCAAGATATGCATCTAAGGCAAAAAAGATATTTCCTAAAAGCAAACAAGCACAGATCAAGAAATGAAGGGATTTGTGTTAAATTATTGAGCTTGATTCAACATGCGGATTATTTCTTTAGTTTCTTTAGCGCTTTAAACAGAATTTGATTTATTAACCAGCAAAATGTATATTTGAAATGATGAACAGAAGTAGAAGAGATACTCAAATAGAATCTCACACATGCACAAAAATTTACCCTGGGGAAACCCTATACAGGGAGAAAAACCCCAACAAACAATCTTCCTTTATTGCAAATAATATGTAAGATCAATTACAATAATCCACCATGAAAAGCACCTGACTGATAGACCAACAAACAACAAGTCTTCACTGACTTTTACCGCTGATATAAACAGCACTATTCGTTGTCCTTTATTGTTGAGATACACAACAATGTTTGTTGTCCTTTACTGCTGAGATACACAGCAATGTTTGTTGTCCTTTACTGCTGAGATACACAACAATGTTTGTTGTCCTTTACTACTGAGATACCCAACACTATTTGACTCCTTTACTGCCCTGACTCCTACACTCAGCGCTACATAACAATGTGTATTGAAGAGGAGGTTGAGCTCTGTATATAAAGGCGTGGAGAGGAGAGGAGAGGGATCTTTAATTAGGAGTCTGCATGTCTATACAACTAGACTCAACTCAAATAAGGAACTTGACTTGAGACTCAACTTGGCTATTGCATGCCACCTCAACATGCAACTCGACATACACCTTGACATGCAACTTGGCATACAACCTTGACACGCATGCATGCATGCAACTTCGACATGCAACTTGACATGCATGCAACTCGACATTTACAACTTGAGTTAAGCAACTCGAATTAGACATTCAACTCGATTTTCTTTGCATGGTGGATAAGGTTACAACTTACACGTGCCAACGCACTAGATAAATACATTTACATTATTTGCATAAGGAAGATTGTTTGTTTATAGCTCATAGGAATTGTACATTCAACCTAACTTTTGCTATATGCCTTGACTTTTGTTCATGGCTCACAAGGCTTGACTAGGCTCATAGAGGTTGTACGTTCCCCCTAACTTTTGCACTAGTCTGTCTATGCTCACAGAGGTTGTACGTTCCCCCTGACTTTTGCACTAGACTGTCTATATGTTCACAGAGGTTGTACGTTCCCCCTGACTTTTGCACTAGACTGTCTATATGTTCACAGAGGTTGTACATTCCCCCTGACTTTTGCATTAAACTTACATCTTGACTTTTATCTTAGACTTACAAGGCTTCTTCCTTTGCCTTGGATAGACTCACAAGATCATATAGCATCTCGTTCGTCCTGACTTTTGGTTTGACTCACATAGGTTGTACGTTCCCCCTGGATTTTGTCAATACCTCACAAGACTAGTTGATTCTCCAAATCTCCCTGGCTAGCCTCAGGGTGGCCCACAAGGCCTCTCATTGGAGAATGACTGTCGATGTTGCCAAATTTAACACTCCCTCTCAGCGGTGTATTTCTCCATTGAATGCAGTTAAGTAGTGAAAATGCCAAGTTTTCTGGTAAGCCAAACTCCATAACCTACTCTAATGTTTGTTGAAACTTTGACCCGAAAGAGATCTTAATGCTTATGCTTGTATATGCCACATATTCCTAAACCTTACAGAACAGCAGCTGGGAGATGACCCTGATGCTATTTCCACCTGAGGATCTTCAGAGCATGTAATTGGTCAAAAAACAGGAACGGTCCAGGATCAAAATGAACAGAAATGGGAATGTTAGGTAGAGGGATGGCAGAGACGAATTACAAAGGGATTCCTAGCTGTAGCTCAAGACCAACTAACCTGTGGATATGGGTTCTTATCAAAAATGCCAGACTGGATCTTTATGCAAAGTATCAATGTCATCGATAAAAATTCAATCCATTGTGCTGAAATTATAGGTATGCACACAAGAAACGTTGGGGAGCAAATTCAAAACCAACTACCGGTAGACATGGGTTTTTAACAAAAATGTCAGCCCAAGCAGTATGCAAATTACCCATGTCTTCCGTAGAAATTCAATCCATCGTATTGTATCTGGATTTGTAGCGATATATGCAGGATCTGTGGGGATCCAATTCAAGACCAACTCCTGTGAACATGGGTTTTAACTAAAATGTCAGACCAGGGTCGTATGCAAAGTACACAGTACCCACGTCCTCGGTAGAAATTCAACCCATGGACCTGTATGTGGAGGTGTAGCAATGCACAGAGACCGGGGTATCAACCTCTAGATCAACTACAATTGCCTGTAGATATGAATCCTTAACCAAGATGCTAGACTAGGTATTCAGCAAGATATCGACGCCATTGTTAGAAATTTAACCCCTGGGGCTGTAAATGGAGTTATAGACTGGGTATTCAGCAAAATATCGACGTCATTGTTAGAAATTTAACCCCTGGGACTGTAAATGGAGTTATAGCGATGCACAGGCACTCGGAGAGCAACGAACCGACTACATCGGGATATGAGCCATTAATAAACAATCCCAGACCGTAGCATTTGACAAGATACTCACGGCATTGATAGAAATTCAAACCACGGTGCTATATGTGTAGCGATCCTTAGCTAAATTTGAATAATAAAGGACCAACCAGATCAATCATCACAGAAGAACTTGGTCATTCAAAATTTGTGTGCCATAACAGAAAGAGAAAAAGTGAGGACTTACCAGGAGGCCAAGATGGTAAAGGCAAAGGGAGGTGAAATGGCTTGGGATTGGAAGTGGGAGAGCATAATAAGGCCAAATTCTCCCTCCTCTTCTTCCAACACAGCCAGCTGATCTTACCACCAAACATTGCAGCCTCGAGGTGATCAATCCTTCCTTCAAACAGAGAAGAAGAATGAATGCTTTCCTGTATACCCACAAATCATTATTCACTCCAACCCCATTTTCCCTCGCGGGAGCCCCGTAACAAGTACAAATTCCTGCCTTACGCCCACAAAACGGGGTAAACTCCCACAATGCTGGGTGTATTTTTGACATCCGTTATTTGTAAAATTTCCAAAATCAATTCAGATACGTAAAGTGATATTCGAATTTCGATCCCGTCCCGTCCTTGACCCATTAAAGCAGAGATGAGAGAGACCAAGAACCTCTGTTTCCTTTCCTAAAGTGACTTTGGGCGTGGCGGCTTTGGATTAGCATGATTTATTTATGTTATTCTTCATTTTTAAGATAAATAATAATAATAATTTTATTTTAAGGTTATTTTCAAGTTAGAAATATAAATAATAATAAGAATTTAATTTTAAAGGTAGTATCAAGCTAGATTGATAAGTCTCATGGGATAGCACAATTGGTTAAGACATGTGTACATTCTTCCAGTTTGGGGAGAGGTCATGAGTTCGAAACCTATGTCCCTTGGGGCTGCGAAGCTTTATCACTCCCATACTATGTGGGGAAGTATCTGGGGTGAGTGGAAAAAAAAGCTAGATTGATATAATTTTTTTATTAAGTATATTTTTTTTATTAAAAAAGGTTTTATGCTTGAAATTTCATGAGAAATTATTGGAATCATAGATTTGAGTGATTATTTATGTATAATCAAAATAAATTTCTCTATTTCTTCATTTAAAAATAGATTTTGAATAACATAAAAAAAAATCTATATAGCAAGATTCAAACCATTTCTTAGAAAAGCTAGCCAACTCTTTAAAAAATAGTATATATTTTTTAACTTTAAGATAAATAATTTTAAGAAATTAATTTATATTATGTTTTTTAAATTACAGTGATTAAAAGTTAGTTATTGATTTTTTTTGTTACATAAAAAATATTTCCATTTTAAATTATAAAAATATTATATTTTTTTAATTAATTGAGTTTATTCTTTTATTAATATCATTTACTATTTTAATATCATTTACTATTTTAATATTATGTTTATTTTTCCTTAATATCTTATTATATAACTTAAATTTATTAAAGATCAAACATATAAAATACATAAAGTTAATTTTTCCTTTTTAAAGAAAATGTGATTAAAATAAATTTATTTTAATATATTAATATTACACATATAATATAATAATACAAGTGGGACTTTATACACATGTTTTCTAATTGAAAGTATAAAAACATGGAATTTTGATATCTTATGATTTAGTTTACATCAATACTCTTCATTCTTAAAGAGAGGTTTTATATATAATAATAATAATAATAATCTATTTTTTGAGGTCACGGTCAAGTCAAACACCAAATTGGTGTATGAGACTTCCTCTGCCCGACGATTTGACTAGTAAAGTCTACGGAGGTATGTGGACTTATGGTTAAGAATTGACTGGTAAAGTCTACGGAGGTATGTGGGCTTATGGTTAAGAACATGTGTTTCCTCCTAAGAAGTCACAAGTTCAAATCTAGAGGGGAGTAGGGTATGTATACCTCCGTAGACTTTACCAGTCAAATCGCTTGGGTTTATTAGCTAAACCATTGGAGGATGAAAGAGAAGGTCACTTTACAGAATATTGATAACATTAAAAATACTATAACATCTTAATTTAAAGAGAAAAATTGGTGCAATGAAGAAATATAGGATAAGAGAAAATTAAGGTATAAAAAGAAGTCATTAATCCCAAACTAGAAGATCAATATCCGAATTGGATCATTATATTATTTGTCATCTATATCGATGCTTTCAGAGTTGAAAAAATTGGAGGAATCATCTTGCAGGGTCATTTTGGTGGCAAGTCCCAATTTTGAAAATTGGGGTTTGGAACCTTTCGAAGTCGTTTTGAGGCATTAAACAATGTTTTTTGGTGTTCTGATGTTCAAAAACTTCTGCACACCCCCTTGATGGAGTTCTACACTTTGAGACCTTTCCAACGGTGTAGACCATGCGTCAACTGGAGCTCGTATGCAAAAGGTATGCCTCTTGCAAGTTGACCACCATGGTACGAGAGGATGCCATGTCAACCCTCGTTACTCATGCATATGGGGCTAGCCACATGAGAACTTTCAAGAAGAATCTAGAAGATCCAAAACATTATCGCAATTGAAGGTTGAGGAAGTCAAAACCCTAACCCTAGATGGCTATTGGGTTATGTTAAATATTGGGCCGCTAGGAGGAGAAGGTGTTCCATTCTATGTTATTGTATTTTGTTCCATAACAGAGAAGAACAACTGGGAGTGAGAAATTAGAGAGCATAACAGAGGGGGTTAATGTTATATAGCAGCCTAACAGGCCACATGTCTCAGGTAACTATATAGAGAGTGCCTTCTCCGTTGTACTTGCATTATTTTGATACCAGAGAAAAGAGAGCAAAGAGGACTCACCTTCTAGCTGGGTTTTCTCCCATAAGGGTTTCCCAGAGCAAATCTTTGTGTTATTTTCTGGATGGTGTGTGATTGTATTTCTCTATTCTTTATTTTTCGTATTTTATCTATTTCATGCATAAGCAGAAAATCAGTAACCAAAGATTTTGGAATCTAAAGAATTTAACCTTCATAGTGTAGATTTCAGTTTTATTTATCAAATTTGTTGTCACGAACTGTACAGTGGAATATACACGACAATTTACAAATCAATCAAAAGTATATTTTGGTCATAACTAGCTTGAGGAAGAAAATTAACATTGTAAAAATAAGAACGAACTCTTACAAGCTCCATAATGAAATTGGGTGTTGTATTAATACTAAGATACCATGGGATGAAAGAATGTGTCCTCTTTGTGATTCTAAGAAGGTGGAGAATGAAAAACACTTTCTTTTAGAATGTCATGCGTATACCCACATTAAATTTCAATCTCAATTTCAAATAATTTGTAATACTAATGATCTTCGTAACTTGTTAACTTACTAAAAATATGGAGATTAGCTAAGCTTCTCTCCAATCTCTTAAATCACAAAAACATAATTTTGAAGAAAATCAATTAATTCCTTATTATTTTTTTCTTAACAATAACCATCATATCCACTTTTGATCGCATTTTAGGAGATATCACTCTGCAAAAACCCTAATTAGGTCTGCGAATACCCTAATCATGTTTTGTTGTTGTGATGAGCTATGTCCATTATATTTGCGTTCGCTGAGGAGAGCGATGGCTCCCCTCCTCTTTCGAATAGCAAAGCCTTTTGCATTCTTGTTGATTCTACAAGCCCTCCATTGAAATCAACCTCCACGCGCTTTGTCAAGAAATTGGACACCACTCCATAAATCCCTCTATCGACTCTCTCTTGTCATATGACCATGAACATGACTACCAAAGGCCTGATTAGACATTTCATGAGACTTTGGCCCTCGTCGAGAGCAATGGAAATCTGGTTGCAAAAACCTGGGAGTCGTTGATCAAAGGGGAAATGACCCACTAGGGCACAGGTTTTATGCATTCCAGTTAGAGCTCAAAGAATATCGAGACCTCATATTCCGAAGCGAGCCATATTTATTTGGAACCAGAGTGATGTATTTGAACCAACAGGCACCCGAATTTAACCCAGAAAATGACATTCCATCAGTAGTTTTGGTATGGGTAAGGCTTCCTCATTTACCTCCTCACTACTAGAATGATGTGGCGCTCATATCTATAGGAAATGCCTTGGGTAAATATATAGATTTTGCTATTCTGATGGATCATATTTTTGTATGTGCTCATCTATGTGTTGAAGTAGATCTGGAAAAAGGGTTCCATGAATCAATTTTTCTATCATTTGTGTAACATCCTTGTTTTACCCTGGCTTAGTGACATATATATTTTACAAAGATATGTAGTCATGGGCCAAGAAATGTAATATGTAAACTTTGTAAAACATATTGATAAATAAAGAAAGATAATGTCATTGCAGGTGGACACAAACAGAGTAATGGGGGACTAAGTATCCACAAGAGGGGGAAGGGTCCAAGGGGTCTAAGAGGGGAATGTTCAAGGGTATTAATCTCAACCCATCTTATCTAGATTTTACCCTGTGTTATGAACCTTCTATTTCCGTTGGAGTGTTTCGAAAGACAATCATTAAATGCATGTAAGAGGGTGGGTGAGAGAAGTCACTTCATGATTTTATTGTGAGCATGGGGGATGAGTACAATCCTCCTTGTGAGGAGTGTGAGTCAAACAAGCAAGGAAAAGAGGAATTTGTATGGAAAAACACAACATTTAGTTAGTGGAGAGGGGAATGAGTTCTGAAAGTAGCTAGGGTCTAAGAAGTCAAAAAAGAGACCATGAGTTTTGGAGCAACATGAGTTTACAATGCAAGTAGAGACAGTGAGTTGGAGAACAACACAAGAGAATGAAACGTTGGAGCTAAAGAAGTAGGTTGTCAGGCCTGCGTAGTGCACTCTATGTGAGAGAGAGAGTTTCCCTGAGGGAGGTAAGTCGTGCGGTTACAATTTCTCCTAGCAAGTGACATCCCTGGAGTCCCTAGTAGAGAGGTTCCTCTCCGACCAAGCACACCAGTGCCCTGGAGGGAAGAGGGAAGGCATGAGGGACCGAGAGCAATGAAGGGGAATCCCCTTCCTTAGGTTGTGTGGCTCGTGCGAAAGAGAGTTGGGTGGATTGGGATAGTTGTAGGAAGACTAGAGGCCTTGGGAAGTGTTTGGGATGTGAGGGACACTCTCTTTTGTGGATACATAACTCTAGCTTAGCGATGTTCTAGTGTTGAGATATGGAGCAACAGATCTATGGTTGGGAGGATTGTTTGTCCCCTCCATTCGGTTGCATCTTTATTGCTTAAAGATAAGTGCAAGTCTCTGTGTTTATTTTCTTGTTCATGTAATTAATTGTTGTGGATGTAAACTATGAATTCAGTATGACTATACGTTGTTATGAACTATTGTTTTAGCCACTATCATGGTTTTACAAGTGTTGTATATGCATGACAAGTAGGCATGTTGCATTGTATTTCTGTTTATTTTGGTATTAGAGGCAAGTTTTCTACAGTGGTGTGCCCAGATAGGTGGTTTGATTGTGTTACATAATGGTTTTATGCAGTAGTGCACCTCAGTTGGGGGTCAGGGTGTGTTAAAGAGTGGTATCGGAGCCATGGTTACAACACTCGAGTTGTATGAGCAAGATACAACACACAAGAAGGGAATTACAGACCCTTTTCATAGTGAAGTTCAGTAGAAGTCCCAAGACCTTAATGGATTAGCAGGTTATAGAGTTCTCCATAGGAAAGGCTTGAGGCCATATATTTTCAACCCACAGGGGTCTAGACTATTTGACTTGAGAACTATGAAATTTTAGTCGTAAGATCTCTTAGAAGGGGTGTTTGGAGAAGTCTTTACGGGGGAAGCCCAAGGGCACAAGCCTAAAACGACGAGGACCATCCATTGCGTCGAGAATAAATCTTGGTCATTCATTGGATTTTGAGTTGCGAAGAAATCCATAGGCACGACAAAATGTTATTCTGACAAGAGGAGAACGTAGGCACAAGATGACAATTCTATCAGGATTTTGAATTCAAGGAGTCCGACCGACTAAAGGTCTGGCATCTTTGAGCCCAAAATGAATCTGGATCGTTAGATCCAAGAGATTTCAGTCATAAGATCCTTTAGAAAGGTGGCTTCGGAAGAGTTCGTTTGGAAATCCCAGTGGTGTTATTATGTTTTCGAAGGAGATTGTCCTACCAAGGTAACCGACGAGCATCTTGGAGCCCAAAATAGATAAGGGTTGTCAAATTGAACAGATCTCAATCGTCATATCTGTTGGATTCATGTAGCGATGGTAAAGGTTGTGCAGTTTGGGAACCCGTGGAGATCTTGATCGTTGGTCAACACGATTGTTCGTTGTCTGATCTATTGGATGAGCATAATGTCCCCAGAGGGTCGGATGTGGAAGAGAATGCCACGTCAATTTACGGTGACGTAAGTGCCACATCAACCGAGTGACAAGTGGAGGCCAATCATTGGGTACATGTCAACAAAGGTGTTGTAAGTGCCACATCAACATGCCATGTCAGGAGACATGTCAAAAGGGTTAGCGAATCAAATAACTACCATGTGGAAGCTCGTTATAGGTGGGGCCCACAACTGCTAATGGTAAAGGTAAAGGTCGAAAGGGATCAAGGATTGAATCTCGGGCGTTCATTAGGGGAGGAGATTAGATCCTAATCGTCCATTGGATATCGACAATCGGGGAGGCCTGTTCAGAATATGTTGCAGGAAGTGGCAAGCCCGATAGTGTTGCGGGTTGCAGATCGTGAAGGAATTTGTGAGCATGTAAAATTGTGATTTGAAGGGAAAGGTCCAAAAGCAGAAGTTCGATAGTGTTGTGGACTTGAGGTTCCATGAGGATTGTGAATATGCCAATTTGTATATTCGAATGGAAAATACCGAACACGGGGGTTTGATAGTGTTGTGGATTGTAGGTTTCGAGAGGAAACTGTGACTTGGCAAGTTCTCATTCCGATGGGAAATTTCCAATAGCGTGAGCCCGATAGTTTCACAGACTGTGGGCTTTGGGAAGAAATGGTGCATATGTTATGTTGCCACCCCGACTGAGATTTTTTCCGATAGCACGAGCTCGATAGCTTTGTGGGATGTGGGATTCGGAAAAACCTTGGAAAAGTGTAACCTTTGGATTCCCAATGGGTGAAGCCTGAAGGAGTGAGTCTAACATCGTTGCGGGCTGTGGGAAAATCCATAAGTGTTGCAAGTTTTCATCCCAAAGGAAAATTCCCTATGAAGGTGTTTTCCTATAATGTTGCAGGCTTGGAAGCTCAAAGGCATGTGTTCGATGGTGTAGGTTAAGGCATGTTAGCCCAAAGGTTCCATATGGTTCCACGTGGATGTCAGTGGAACAACGATGTCAGTTGGTGCGTATGTCAGCAGGTACACTTGGAGGCCACGTAGACTTGATGACGTCATCATAAGGAAATGCCCAAGAACTTTAAAAGGGCATAAATTTATGCTCAGAGAAAAAAATTGAGTAAAAGAATAGTCATTGAAAAGTTGTTGAAGAGTAAAATCATATCGTGCACTCATATTTATGATTAGAGCATTAGAGTTCTCATAGAAACAGAAAGAAGATGTATGGTGGGCTTAAAGAGGAAAAATGATGTATAAATTCTTAGATATTTTTAATCTCATCTAACAAAAATTCTTTTATGGCTACACATTTTGCAGAATAAGCTTCAAACAAAGAAGAGCAGGTGTAGTATGAGGACCAGAGATATGGAAGATTCCCAGGGGTCTTTCACCCATGAGTAGGAGGTGAGAGGGCTCCATGTTGTCATGGGAGATGCACAGATCGAGTCAAATGGGCATAGAATCCAGGTGGGGCCAGTAGATCTTGTTGAAACTGTAAGAAGCATGCAAAAGGAAGTGTATATCTATCGAGAAGATAATGAAAGGATAATGAGGGCTTAGGAAGAGCTCCTACAAGTCTAAACATGTTGCAGAAGCAAGCCAACAAAGACTCTGGCACAAAACAAGCAGCTAGTGCAGGGCATGCAACAACATATAAGTCTTATGATAGAAGGGGGGATCCCATAGGGTCTAGACAGTTAAGGAGTGTCAGTAGACAATTGTTGGGCACTTTTGATCCACGCTTGCATGCGTCCCGTCCTTCTTAACACTGGGGAGTTTCAGACCCAGGGTTTGTCCAGAGTTGTCCAAAAAAAAACCCAAAGCACTAGCATATTAATCCTCGGCCAAGGCCGAGGAAGGTCTCACCCAAGATGTAAAGAGGATCACATAGACCATAAGGTCTTGTGACAAGGATGAAGGATTAAGCACATAGAAAGGTAACTGTGATCGACATCCATGTAGTTCATGTATGATAAACTATTAGGAATAAGAATTAAAACAACACGCACACATATTCAACTCATACATAACAGACACAAAATGGATTAGAACCATCATATCTTTATTACTGAAAGCATTCCATCACATCAGAGATATACATTATGTAGAGCAGATACATATGACAGCCATGGAACTTCATATCTTTGTTATATAAAACCTCAAAATTACAACATGTTGTGCAATTCACCCTTGCTTAAAACTTAGACATATAATATACACATAACTATATTCAAAGTATTACAACAATACAACAGGCTCAGAGTGAGCTCAATACTGAAGGATCAATGTTCTCAATGTCTCACTATTCTCACCATATATCTTGCTAAGCTAACTAAAAACTAGCTCTATTTCTTATGTTAGAGCTTCCTTTTATATCCTTCTCTGCTAGGGAGCATTGTCTCCTCCTTCTCTGCTCCACTTGTTTGTCTGATAAAACTGCATCACATGCTTTTGGTGCCTGCCAATGCTCCACTTAGAATTCCTGCATCAAAGGTAATCTTAACTTCCTAGCCAGCTTCTTCTCTAGTTATCCCACGTCCTTGTATGTTGTTGGAAATAATCACTCGGGGAGATTCCTCAATGATTCATTTCTTGATTCCAACAGGAATCTTCTTGTTTTTCGGTGCAACTGAAAAAACTTGGACTAACGCGTACTTGGTAGTCTTTAAGATTGTCTTACAACTGAAAAAAAATGGTCTAGTGCACACTCTATGTTATTCCCTACGCATTCCTTAGGTGCACGCAAAATTAGGGAATGAGTGCACACAACTTTGTTTGTGTGCGTGCACAAAACTAAACCCAAAACTTTGGGTGCCAACAACAACATCACCACTCCCTAAGACACTTGATCAGAAGAACCCATGCCATATTAGGGTCAATGAGTAGCCCAAGTGTGTCCCCTCTCAGATACCAAAAGAGAAGATGTGTGCCAGATGTCTTGCAAGGAGAGATTAGGAAGCTCAAGCCACCAAATTTTGATGGAGAGCATAGGAAAGGAGAATAGGCTAAAGCTTAGTTGTTGGGCATGAGGAAATACTTCCAGCTGCATGATTATCCATCAAATGTAGAGGCCTAAATTGTAGCTTTCAGTGGTGGGATCAACTCAAGCAAACCAAGCACATTAATGAGAAGAGAATTTCTTGGAAGCAGTTCAAGAAATATTTTTAGCAATAGTATTTGTCAGAGCAATATTATGACATAAAGATGCAAGAGTTATTTGAAATCAAACTTGGAAGCATGACCATGGAGGAGTATGAAATGAGATTCTTGGAGTTTCTGAGCTATGTGGATTTCATCAAGGATGAAAAGGTTAAAATTCAGAGGTTCTTAAGCAGGCTACCATCATTCTACAAGGGAAAAATCTAGTATTATGAGCCTAGTACTTTAGAAGAAGCCATAAGGAGGGCTAAGTGCTTGTATGATCAAAGAAAAGGAAGGCCAGTTTTCCAAAAGGTTTGGGATGACAAGAAGAAAGGTAAGATGGATCAAAGAAAGAAAGGATTCAAGAAACCCTTCATCAGGAATAACTCTCAAGCATATCAACAAAGGAATCCATCTCAAAGTGAAGCTAAGGTGACTTATGCAATGGGGAAAAGGACAAGGCAACATCCTATGAGGTGTTGGGGATGTGATGGTGACCACATGTACAAGGATTGTCCTAACAAAGGAGACGAGATGAGGATTGTGCACAACATTAAGAAAGTTGATATAGTGGATGACAAGGGCAAGAGCATGCCAAGAATTTATGCAACCTTGGACAACAAACAAGCAAACTACCAGTCCCACGTGATTCAGATAGAAGGTATGCTTTTCAATCAACCCATACCTATTTTGATTGATTATGGATCTAGTCATAGCTATGTATATCCCAAGTTGGTTGAAATAATTAAATTGAAGAAATGTAAGCATGAAAAATCTTGATTAGTTCAATTAGCTACTGGAACCAAGAGGAGAATCAATGAGCTTGTCAAGGAATGCCCAATGAACCTGAATGGAGTCAACACTAAGGCATATTTGAACATCATACCCCTCGATTCCTATGACTACCTCATTGGTATGGATTGGTTGGACAAGCATTATGTTGTCCTAGACTGTTACAATAAGGATCTCACATGTCTTGATGAGGAAGGAAACTCAAGGATAGTTCAAGGTATTCCAAGACCCATAGTTGTCAGAGAAATATCATCACTACAACTGAAGAAAAGTTTCAGAAATGGGTGCCAAGTATATGCAACTCGTATGAAAGAGCCATCCAAGGATAAGGAGCCAAGTCTCGAGGACTATCTAGTTCTGAGGGATTATGAAGATGTTTTTGGGGAGCTTCTAGGTTTACCACCAAAGAGGGACATCAATTTCTATATTGACTTAGTGTTTGGGGTTGCCCCAGTATCCAAAGTTACATACGTAATGAGCACACTAGAATTAAAAGAGTTGCAAATGGAGCTAGAGGAATTGTTGAAGAAGGGGTATATACACCCAAGTGTTTCTCCTTGGGGTGCCTCGGTGTTTTTTGTGAAGAAGAAGGACGAGACTCTAAGGTTATGCATTGACTTCAGATAATTGAGCAAAGTCACAGTGAAGAATACGTACCCCTTGCTAAGGATTCATGATCTATTTGGTCACTTGAAGGGGGCAAGGATATTTTCCAAGATTGACCTAAGGTCAGGATTCCATCAAGTAAGAATAAAAGAGAAAGACACTAGCAAGACAACCTTTAGGACAAGATTGCTAGTTTTCACTGCATCTTAGATATGGTCTAATACTTCCATAGTTATGCACAATTTACTCAATTCAAATTGTAAGCATACACACACTAAGATGCCTAACTTTAACACAGTGGAACATAGACTTTAAATTAAGTGTTTAATCAATATTCTTATGCAAAGAATCAGTGGGCTCCCATACCAGGGATAAAGGCCCAAGTATTTTACAAAGAAAATACCAAAACCCTTACAAAAACATTGTTGTCCAAGGTCTACTCTTTATACTCGTTGTCTTCTCAGCTATGTTGTTGCTTTGACACTTGTCAAACTTTGGAGGTTGTTGTTCTAATTTACTCTTGTTGTTGGCCACCTGTCCATCCCTCAAGGGCACTGCTCTAGCCTCTCAACCTATTGCTATAGGTTTGCACCATCCCTCCAAGGTTTACTCCTTACTACTGGTTACCTGTTGTTGCCACCCAAATTTCCCTCACAAGTCTACGGTCTCACTCTCTCCAACAACATGAACACACTTCTCACTTGTTGTCCTTATTCTCTTTCTATGGCTACCTCCCTAACCCATGAGATTGTGACTAGGATTTATCCTCAAGCTTGTCGTCGCCTTGTCTTGGACAATCAACCATCCTCTAGGGTTCGACCTCCTCTCTAGCCTACTCAACCTCCTCTCTAGCCTGCTTGGACCTCTTCTAGGACTGAAATAGGCCAACAACCTACTTGTCTTCCTCAAACAAGTGTAACTTCCCAATAACAAGATAAAATCACCAGGAAAATGAGGCCTAGTAGCCTCTCTCCATCGTTTCTATATGTCTCCTAAGACCGTAGAAAATTTCAGACCTCTATCTCTCCATGTCTCCACTTATGTTTTGTCACAATGACTTGATCTCTTATCTATATAAGTACAAGGGGTGTGTGTCAATGAGTCTTTTCACAAGTCATCTCAAATGTAGGCTCATGTGGGTGTGAAGCCCCATTACAAACCCCCAAATCCCATGAGGCCCAATCTCATTTATTAGTCGATTTGACGAAACAAAAGACTAAATTGGTGCCAACGAAATTTCCCATAAGTATGGCACTATGGCATCTAGTGGGAATACCTCCCGAAGTTACAAAATCAACACTCGCTCTTGGCGAGGGAGGTATCCCATCCTCCAACATTTGGATGCACCATTGTCGCACACAGTGGATATAGCTCTAAATCCACCACCTTATCTACATTCCAATCCTGATTGGGTAATCCCTTTGTCACTATGGCAAATGGGTCTGTGAACTTTTTCCCTAGAAGAAGTTATGTTGTCAAGTCTGTCTGATTGGTTACATCTATGGTCACTATGGAAAAATGTGTATGACTGGTCGCATCCTCGACCACTGAGGCAAAATCTATCTGACTGGTCTTATCCTCAGTCACTGAGGCAAAGTCAGTATGACTGGTAGAATCCTCAATCACTTAAGCAAATCTAGTTGTCTAGGCTACCTCACTGGTTACTCCCTATATGATTGAGTCAATTCTTATCTCCTGACTAGTTGCCTCCTCTATCACTGTAGAAAAAGTTGTTGAATCAATTCGATCCTCCATGGAAGCTACACAACTGAAGCTACACAGCTCTCAGAAGCCTCCTACTCCTGCATCTCCTATCTGACCTCCTCAACCCATGAAACCTGTCTTCCAATCCTTGAAGATGTCTTTCTCCCATATGAACCTAAGGGGGAACTCCCTTTGGATGACCATCTCTCCCTTTGAGCCAAGCGACTCTCCAAGAGATCAGGCTCACTATGAGATAGCATGCTTTGTCTGAAACCTGACTCCCTTTGAGTTTGTACAACCTCTGGGGTTGTCTGCTCCCTGTCCACTGTCCTTTGCATAGTCCTGGGAGGCTTCTCCTCGCTCTTGGATCTCGAGGGTCGTCTCCCTCTAAACTCTGGCTCTCTCTAAACCTGTGTTATTGGTGGGGCCATTTGCCTAGCCTATGGTGGAGCTACCTACTCCTCCTTCTCTGTCTCTCTACTCCTGCTGGCCATAGCACCCATAGGTTGACCCCTCAGCCTATATAGGTTGTGAGGGATGATTTTAAGGATGGAAATTTATTTTAAAATGTAGAAACCTTGGAAAATCTTACTATAACGATATTTTTGTAAAAATATTCAAATTTCTAAGGATTTTATATAGTTTGTATAAAATTTTGGTGATTTTTAAGGTGAAATAATTTTATCCTATAGAATTTGGGCGAATCATTTTTAGAATGGTGAATATGTTTTAGGGAAAAACCATGCAAAATTAGCCCATGAGCAAAATTTAGCGCCTAAAATCATCCTTGTTTAAAGGTTGCCCTCCCTAACTCCAAGAACCAATGTTGATCTGAAGCTAGTCTGTCTGGGAAAAAGAAATACCTGCCCATATCGAAACAATATGTGATAGCCCTTCCTCTCAATCTCCGAGACTGGGAGGACACTCCTCTTGAGTTATGGCACCCATAACACATTCGACACCCTTAGTATCTCTCCTTACTCCAATCGAAACAATATTGTACCAGATCCTTGTACTGAATGCTTGGCTCCTATACCAAGCTCCACACATAAGTCTGAGCCAGTCTTTGTGAGAGTTTCAAACAACTCTCTTGCACCTGTCATATGGCAAGATGCTCCACTTTCCACCAACCATCTCTCCCTATTGGAGACAATACATGAAAGGGCGGAGACCAACAAGATCTCCCTCTAGAACCCGTCTGCAACCTCATCAACCTCTATTGTTATGAGTGTAGGAAGTTAAAGGAGCATTAAATTAATTATGCCACACGTGACTTGGAATTGGAATCCATAATACATGCCTTCAAAATGTGGAGGCATTATCTTATGGGCAACAGGTTTGAGGTAAGGATAGACCATAGTGGTTTGAAACATATGTTTTCCCAACCAGTATTAAATGTTAGGTAAACAAGATGGTTGGAGTTTCTCAGTGAGTACAATTTTGACATCAGACACATCAAAGGAAAATAAAATAGAGTGGTTGATGCAATTAGCAGAAGGGTGCACGAAATGCACACTACAACCATTAGCATGTGAAGTACAAGTCTGAAGGGAATTTTTTTAGAGGTTGTAACAATAGATCCACATTATGAGGAGGTCAAGGAAGGATTGCAGCAAGGTAGCCTACAACAGATGTAACATTCTCATGAATTAGAATATAATTGTGTAAATGTGATTTAAGCTGGTGAGTCGATGTGTTGGGGCGAAGAGCCCGTATTGGTTTAATATGGTTGGGGGCCAAATGGTATATTATGTGCATTGAAATAATTAGTCAAAATAGTAATCGTCCGCTGTGATAGCAAGGGATGAAGAACGATAGGTGGCTATGATTCCACAAGAGAGAGAGGGGTCCAAGGGGGGTTTATTCATGGGTATTAATCCAACCCACATTCCTAAATTATGTTATCATTGTGTATAACCTTCTATTTGTTGTTGAGTGTTCCTAAATCCAATCATTGAATTCATGTAAGAGGGTGGGTGTGAGGAGTCACATCCCAAAGTTATTGAGAGCATGGGAATGCGTACAATCAGCTTGGGGAAGAATGTAAGTCAAGTCAAGTAAGAAAACAAAGGGAGAGGAAATTTGTATGGCCAAGGGGGCAGTTTTTGGACGTTCACGTTTTTGCATGGAGGGCAGTTTTTTACTTGTAAATTTTGGACAACAAGAGAGGAGATGAGTGTTGGGAAGAGCACCAACCATGTTGGGCTTGAAGGAAGCCATTGTTGGGCTGTGTTTTATGTTGAGAAAGAGGCATGTATGCCTATAAATTGGGTTGTAAGCTTATGAAGCATTTTTGTGTTGAGAAAATGGCTCAAGAGCCTTGTGAGGGTTGTTTTGAGCACTCCTGGAGTAGCTGGGAGAATTCTTGATAAATCATATGCATTGAAGCCCTGGAGGGAAGTGAGAAGGCTCGAGGGACTATGTGCATTGAAGGGGGATCCCATTCCTTGGGTTGTGTAGGATATGGGGAACAGAGAGGAACCTGGTTTTTGGGGTTGTTGTGTGTGGAAAGTGGATATCCAGAGGGTTGGATCTCCTTATGGACTCATACCCTCAGCTCAGGGGTGTCTTGTTCTTGAAGGAAAACGAACAAAAATGCCTATGGATGGGAGGTTCATCCTTCATATACATCCAATTGGTTATCTATTAACAAAAAAAGTTCGTTGTGGTGTTTATTATGATATTTCTATGTGTAAATGGTTTATATGAATGTTGTGTGTTTGATGTTTTCTTGAACAATTGCATTCATGTTTTAATATATTCTATTAGATGCATTTAGAACTGTGGTATCAATCTGGATGGTTAAATTTATGTGTGATCTATAGCTGGTAAGCTATAGGAAATTAATAATAAAAAAGATTATGTTTAAATGTGTATTCTGCATGTAATGTTGCTCAGTTGGAGGCTGGGTACGTTACAATAGAAATATAAATACTACCATCTACAGGAGGATGGAATCCTCTTGTTTAGAAATTGATTTTATGTTCCAAATTCCTTGGAATTAAGGAACTAAGTGTTAAGAGAGATGCATGATGTGCCATATACTAGACATCTAGGATACCATAAGGCCATCACAACTGTAAGAGGGCAATATTTTTGGCTTGGTATGAAGAGGGATGTAGCGTATTATTTATCCAGATGCATGGAATGTGAGAAGGTAAACGTCGAGCATAGACACCCAACGGGGTTGATACAACCATTACCCATTCTTGAATGAAAATGGGAGGTGATCATTATTGATTTCATTACCAAGTTGCCCAGGAAAACACAACAACATCATTCCATTATGGTGGTAGTGGCCAAGCTAACAAAGGATGCCCATTTCATTCCGGTAAAAGTAACTCATAAGGCAGCCAATATGCAGAAATCTATATGAAAGAAGTCACTAGGCTCCATGGGCTGCCTAAAGCGAGAGTATCAGATAGAGATCCCAAATTCACCTCCAACTTCTGGACGGGGTTGTTTAAGGGATTTGGGACCAATCTAGATTTCAGTACAACATATCACCCATAGTCGGATGGGTAGACAGAAAGGACTAATTGAATAATCGAGGATATGTTGAGAATGTATGTTATGGAAAATCCTTCTAGGTGGGAGGAGTACTTGCATCTAGTTGATTTATCCTACAATAATGGATATCAAGAATCATTGAAGGCGAGTCTGCTTGAAGCCCTATACGATAGAAAATGTAACACGCCAATGAGTTGGGATAACCTAGAAAATAGATTTGTTATTGAGCCAGATTTGTTAAGAGAAATGGAGGAGCATATGTTTAAGATCATACTAAATATGAAGGTTCCTCAAGATGGGAAGAAGAGTTATGTTGATAAAATAAGGATACATTAAGAATTCAAGGTGGGGAAACATGTTATTTTAAAAGTTAAAGCCAAAAGGAGCTCGCTGAAATTGAGCAGTTGCCCAAAATTGGCAGCAAGATATATGCCCAATTGCATACATGCTAGCATTACATGCATCCATGGGAATTCATAATTTGTTCCATGTTTCTTTATTAAAGAAGTATATACCTCATCCTAATCATGTAATTGATTGGATTGTGATCTAGGTGGAGCACAAAGGGGATTTTTGGGTGGAGCAAGTGCACATCCTAGATCGGAAAGTCAAGGTGCTCCAGAACAAATCCATCAAACTGGTAAAGGTTCAGTGAGCCTACTACAGTCCTGAAGATTCCACATGGGAACATGAAGAGGCTATGAGGGAAGAGTACCAACAAATTTTTGAAATTTTTGAAGAAATATTAATGTACATGTGTACATAAGCAAATGAAGACTCCATTTTGAGCAACTGAGAATTCCTAGAGCCACATATGGGATGCTTTACGATTTATGCATTGGCCCTAGAAGGGAAGTGGTACAACCCAAGGGACCGTGGGCAGTGAAGGGGGTACAATTCCTTGGGTATTGCAGAATATAGGGAAGAGATATCGATGGTTGGAATTGTTGTTGGAGCGGTGAAAATTGCGAAAATAACAAGTAATTAGCTGTGAAAAGCTTTGTATGTAATTATGTATGGTATTGCGCACTAAGGATAGTGTAGTTTTTGTGTGTGGGGGAGGGGGATGTAAGATCCTTGTTTTACCCATAGCTTAGTGATGTCTATGTTTTACAAAGATACGTGGCCATGGGCCAAGCAATGTAATATGTAAACTTTGTAAATCTAATGATAAATAAAGAAAGATAATGTCGCTGTAGTTGGACATGGATAGAGTATTGGGGGGATAAGTATCCAAAAGAGGGGGAAGGGTCCAAGGATCCAAGAGGGGAATGTTCATGGGCATTAATCTCAACCCATGTTGTCTAGATTTTACCTTATGTTATGAATCTTCTATTTCCTTTGGAGTGTTTCCAGAGCCAATCATTGAATGCTAAGAGAGTGGGTGAGAGAAGTCACTTCAAGAAGTTATCGTGAGCATGGGATTTCAGTACAATCCTCCTTGGTAGTGTGAGTCGAGCAAGAAAGGAAAAGAGGAATTCATATGGAAACACATAGCATTTAGTTAGTGGAGGGGATAATGAGTTATGGACGCAACGAGGGTCTGAGCAGTCTAGGAAGAGACCACGAGTTTTGGAGTAGCACGAGTTTACAATGTTAGCAGAGACAACGAGATGGAGAGCATCACAAGAGAATGAAACATTAGAGTTGAAGAAGTCGATTGTCAGGCCTACGTAGTGCACTCTCTATGAGAGAGAGATTTTCCTTGAGGGTGGTAAGTTGTGTGCTTACAGTTTCTCCTATAAATTGACATCTATAGAGTCCCCAGTAGAGATATTTTTGTCTGACCAAGAGCACCAGTTCCCTGAAGGGAAGAGGGAAGGCCCGCGGAAGTGAGAGCAATGAAGGGAGATCCCTTTCCTTGGGTTGTGCAACTCATGGGGAAGAGATTTGGGTGGATTGGGACAGTTGTAAGAAGACTAGATGCCTTGGGAAGTGTTCGGATTATGAGGGACACCCTCTTTTGTGGATACACAACCCCAGCTCGAGGGAGATTTGTTGTTAAGATCTGGAGAAAAAAGTCTATGTTTGGGAGGAACGCTCATCCCTTGTAGTCGATTGGATCTTTATTGCTTAAAGATAAGTGCAAATATCTGTGTTTATTTTCCTGTTCATGTAATTAATTGTCGTGGATGTAAACTTTGAATTCAATATGTTTATACATTATTATGAATTGTTATTTCAGTCTATGTCATGGTTTTTATAAGTGTTATAGATGCATTATAGGTAGGCATGTTGCACTATATTTATGTTTATTTTGGTATCAGAGGCAAATTTTCTACAGTGATGCGCCCAAACAGGTGGTCTGGGTGTGTTATAGAATGGTTTTATGCAGTAGCTCTCCTCAGCTGGGGTTCATGGTGTTTTATAGAGTGGTATCAGAGCCATGGTTACAACACTTAGGCTATATGGGAAAGAGACAATGCATAAGAAGGGAATTGCATACCCATTTCATAACGAAGTTCAGTAGAAGTCCCAATGACTAAATGGATTAATAGGTTACAAAGTTTTCCATAGGCAAGGTCCAAGGCCATATAGTTTCAACCCACAAAGGTCTAGACCATTCGACCTGAGAATCTTGATATTTCAGTCGTTATATCTCTTGGAAGGGGTGTTTAGATAAGTATATACGAGAGGAGCTTGACAACACAAGCCCGAAAGGATAAGGACCATCCATTGCATCGCTAGTAAATCCTGATAGTTCATTGGATTTCGGGTTGCGGAGAAATTCAGAGGCACGACAGAATGTCATTCCGACTGGAGGAGCCTGTGGGTGGGATCCTGCAAGCCTGTTGGGGTATGAAATTTGGGGAGTCCAACCGATTAAAGATCAAGCATATTTGATCTTGAAACGAATTTGGATCGTTAGATCCTTCGGAAAGGAAGCTTCATAAGAATTTGTTCGGAAAGTCGGATGGTGTTATTGTGTTTTTGAACAAGATCATTCGACCAAGGTAACTATTGAGCATCTTGGAGCTCAAAATGGATAAGGGTTGTAATATTGAACAGATCTTAGCCATCAGATCTTTCAAATTCATGTAGTGATGGTAAAGGTTGTGTAGTTTGGGAACCCATGAAGTTTTGGATCTTTGGTCGACACGATTGTTCACCGTCTGATCTATTGGACAAGCATGTTTTCCAGGGAGGGCCGAATGTAGAAGATAATTCCACGTCAGTTTACAGTGAAGTAAGTGCCACATCAACTGAGTGATAGGTGGAGACCCATCATTGAGTACATGTTAGTGAAGGTGTTGCAAGAGCCATGCCAACATGCCATGTCAAGGGACACATTAACAAGGGTCGGTGAATAAGAGAACTGACATGTGGCATCTGAGCATAGGTGGGACCCACAATTGCTAATGGTAAAGATAAAGGTTAGAAGACATCAAGTATCGAGTCTCAGTTGTTTGTTAGGGGAAGAGATTGGATCTTGACCGTCCATTGGAGATCAACGATTAGGGAGGCCTATTCGGAATATATTACGGGAAGTGACAACCTTGATGGTGTTGCGGGCTACTCATCACAGAGGAATTCGTGAGCATGTAAAATTTGTTAGGATATTTAGACACTTAAGAGTTAGTTAAGATCAAGTTGGTCTAATGTGTCATTAGGTAAAAGTGTGTTTCTTTAGTATGCATTTGTAGTTAGGTAATATGATGGTCATTATATGTTCCTGACATAAAGTGATCTTATGGTTCATATTCTCCTCGATCTTAATGACTACATTGATCTGTGGCTTAACACTTGATTGGTCCATGATATCTATTTAAAGAGCATGGAGGGTCATTGTCGATGATTGGTTGTGAGAAAGTCTCTTGTAAATCTCTCTCTAATATTTTCTTTTGCATTAATAAATTGCTCCAAGTGGTCACGTTGGCCGGGGATGTGGATTTTTCCCCATAGGGGTTTTACCACGTCAAAACATCAGTATGTTGATATTTGGTCTATTTGTGTGAGTGATTATTGAAGGTTGTCTTCCTCTGTTGGAATGCTCGTGTTGTCAAACATGGTATCAGAGCGCATATGAATACCCACTCCTGTTGTAGATCGAGATCGTGAAATCAAGTTGCCGCATCTCTGGATTTTTTCATTTCCGTAGACTTATGGGATGAGAGGACTATTATCTTTCATCCAGAGTTCTCATTTCAGTCAGGAACGCTTTTCGTTTCACTCGAAAAGGTTTTATTTTTCCCAAGATATGACCATTTTAGTCAAATCTGGAGGTATAAAGCCCAAATACACCCTTTTAAATTTTTTGCAGAGATAATATTTTGGTTTTAAGTTTTTATTTCCAGGTTGCTACTCTTTTTGATCTACTTATTCTCTTTTCCCTGTGCTCTGTGTGATCTCGAAAAATCAGAAACTTAGTAGAAAGGGTTTTCCTATCTATGTATGCTCTTTTTTGTGTGCTTTGTAAGATCTTGGTAAATTATAAACAGAGGGAAAATTTGCATTTTCCAGGTAAGCTAACCGAGATCTAACTCTTGTTTCTATTGAGAAGAGAATTTTTTTTCTTGTGTGAAAAGAGTTTTTTATGAGCACACTCTCCAAGTCCGTCTTCCACAACAACAACAACAACACCCCCAATCCTCCTTCTAAACAATATAATATGTTTTGCACTAGCTCACTTGGTTAAAAATTGTTTTATTAAATAAGAGGTCTTGAGTTCAAGTCTCTTTTTTGTTACTTTTTTTTTGAAAAAGTTCATGCATCCATTGTAAAGTGTATTTCACTTAAGTTATAAAAGTGAATCACTATAAATAGCTTTAATATTTTATTTTAAGTTATTTATTTTGCATGCAACTTTCATTTATAAAGTAACTTCATTGTAAAATTGATCCTCATTTATTCTATAAAAGTGGGTCACTTCATAAGCAACTTATTTGTGAAAGTGAGGTTATTAGAAGGAGGGATGTCACCAAGTGGACCAACTTCTACTTGCCATGTGGCTCTTTGGTTATCATTTAAGCCTTTTTTCAAAAGGGCATAACTTTCACATTCGAAGTCCATTTTCATTGCCATTTTTTTTGAAACAACCTATTTTTTTCAAGATATTTCCATCTAGACCACCAGTTTCATCTTTTTCTTCATATTTAAATATGGTATCTCCCAATGATCTTTTGCTTACTAGGACCAACTACTTCTCATGGAAATCCCATATGGAGGATGTATTCAGAAGCAAAGGATTGTACTGGATTACCCCGGGGAAAGAAATAGAACCCACTGATGATGAAAAGAAAGTCAAATTAGCCAATAATAATGATGAAGCATGTGGACTGATCAAAATGTTCATCTCTCATTATTTAAGGCTTCACCTTCAAGGAATTGATGACCCTGATGATGCTTGGGAAAATCTTGAAACTGTGTTTGGTAAACACAATATTATTCGATCCAACCAGTTGGAGAATCAGTTGATGACCTTAAGTCGAAATGATTTTCCTTGCATTGAATACTACTTATCTAAGTTTAAAACACTTAGAATTTTATGTATATAATGAAAAACAGATCTACCATAAGATTGATGCATATATGTTATTCTTGCTAAGATTGGTAGTGCATACTCTGTTTTTGTATCTACCTTTTATGCCACCAGAGAAGCTCTAGTGAGTGCTTATAAAAAATCCTCTCTTGAGTCCTTTTGTGATGCTCTGATTCAAGAGAAAGATAAGCTTCTACAACTTGGATTGATTGGCACTACAGGTACATCCAACAAATCCTTAGTGGCCCAACAGAAAGATAAATCCAAGAATCCCAAGAAGCAACATCCTCACCACAACAACGAGCAAAACAAGGGTCCCAAACCCTTTCATACGACTTCAACTCCTAATGGTGACAAAGGAGGAAAATCTAAAAATAAGAAGACTGACTGACATTGCAAATTTTATGGGAAAGATGGTCACGAGGAGTCCAAATGTTTTAAGAAGATGACAACTTTAGAAGTGGTGATGAAGAAGCATAACATCAATATTGATTCTTCTTCTTCTTCTTCTCATGGACATGCACTTTCTTCTTCTGATTTCTCCTTCAATGCAACTTCTACTTATTTTGATGAGTGGCTTATTGATTTTGGATCATATTATCATATGGCTAAGGATAAAGCCATATTTTCTGCGCTAAATGAATGTAACACCAATAAAATATTTGTTGGTGATGATAAATATCTTATTTTTGTAGGGTCTGGAACAATTTAGGTAGATAATGGTCATTTAATTGATGTATTATGTGTTCCAAGTCTTTCCTGCAACCTTCTATCAGTATATCAAATCACTAATTCAGGTGAAGGTAAAACTATATAGTTTTCACCTCACCAAGTTGTAATCAAGGATCTAAAATATCCTAAGAATGTTCTCACAACTAGAATTGTTGATGATATTACCAGGTTGTACAAGTTTGACGATTTTGGGTCATCATCTTTTCCATCGATTTTTGTTGCTTATAGTTATGACTTGAGCAAACTTTGGCATGAGCGGTTTGGTCATCTAAACTATCGCTCATTGCAACAACTATGTAATCAACAGATGGTGACTAATCTTCCTCTTGTTTCTTGTAGATATGATGTTTGTGCCGGTTGTGTTCTCGACAAACATCATCGGGACAATTTGACATATGTGCCTCTTGGCATGCCTCGACCCCTTTGCAGTTGTTCATAGGGACATGTGTGGTCCACTTTCTTCTTCTTCTTTTTTTGGGTGCAAGTATTTCTTAACTTTCATTGATGACTTTTTCAGACGCGCTTGGGGGTTTACTTCTTAAAACTCAAGAGTGAAGTGTTTAACAAGTGTTTGGTCTACAAGGCCCTTGTATAAAAAAAATATAGTCATCAACTTCAAAGGTTAAGAACAAACAATGGGGGTAAATGTGTGAACAACAATTTTATAAGTTATTGCACTGCATAGGGCATCCAAATGCAACACAATGTTCCATATACACCACAACAAAATGGTGTTTCTGAGAGAAAGAATCACACATTTAAATAAATGGCTAATTGTATGATCCAATCTAAGGGATTAAGTCTTAATTATTAGGCATAAGTCATTAACTGTGCAAATTACATAGTAAATCACACTCCCACAAAGGCTCTTAAAAATATAACATTGAAAGAAGTATGGAATAAAATTAGGCAAGATGTAAGCCACGTCTGTGTATTTGGCAGTGTAGCATGGGCTCACATTCCCGATGAGAAAATGAAATCTTTACAACCTAAAAGTAAGAAATGTATTTTTTGTTGGATATTATGAAGATGTCCAAGGTTATATACTTCTTCAACCTCATTACAATGAAATTATTATTAGAAGAGATGTTAAATTTGATGAAAATCTCTTGACCTGTGAGCCATATGTTGCCTCGTTATTTTGACACCTTTTACATTATTAGTTGGTCTTCTTCTTCGTCACTTTACCTTATCCATGCACTCAATTACTATGCCTATTATCATATTTATGAAGCTAATGTGCCTAACAAGCTTGATGTTGTTAATCTTTACAATTTCCTTTTTTTAAAGCAACTTGGAAAGGGTTTAGACTAATCTTGTTGATGTAGGTTTTCAAGCAGTTCACTTCCGGTTCCCGACCTCCATTATTAGCATATCCACACATCCTTGGGGAAAATTATGGAACCTGGGTTTTGTCACTAGAACCCTCGATGTGGTATGGTGCTCATCAGAACACACCCAGTTCCAACATGGCAGCCTCCAACCCATGGTCAAATGTCCTCAGTCAAATACATGCTAGATTAGCAACAATGATCTTCTTGCATGATTTATGAGTTGTTGAAGACGAATCTAGAAAATCTAAAACATGGGTTTTATGTAGAACATCCTAAGTTGAGACAAATAAAGTGATTTTCTCAGAAAGTGGATGGTTTGGGAGATATGATCATTTCTCTAAACTAGGTTTACCTAGATTTACTGTTGTGGCTATCTTCTCCAATGTTCCAGCCAAATGGATTCGCCCATCCAACAAGGATATCAAATCAAGATATTCTCAGCTCTTTCATGTTTGTAAAATGATTTGTAATTAGATCTTGACTTATCTATAACATCCCCAGTTTTAATCCACGTGAATTAAAATGTAATTGTATAAATGTGATTTAGGCTGGTGGGCTTATGTGTTGGGGTGAAGAGCCCGTATTGGTTTAATATGGCCAGCCAAACGATATATTATGTGCATTGAAATGATTAGTCAAAATAGTAATCACTAGTTGTGATAAGAGAAGGGTGAAGAATGATGGGGGGATATGATTCCAAAAGACAGAGGGGCCCAAGGGGGGATTACTCATGAGTATTAATCCAACCCACATTCCTTAATTATTATTATTATTGTGTAAACCTTCTATTTGTTATTGAGTGTTCCTAAAGCCAACCATTAAACTCATGTAAGAGGGTGGGTGTGAGGAGTCACATCCAATAGTTATTGGAGAGAATGGGTATGAGTAAAATCAACTTGGGGAGGAGTGTAAGTCAAGTTAAGAAAGAAAACAAGGAAAGGAAAATGTGTATGGCCAAGGGGGCAGTTTTTTGGAAAACCATGATTTTTGCATAGAAGGTAGTTTTTACTTGCAGATTTTGGACAACAAGAGAGGAGATGAGTGTTGGGAAGAGCACCAACCATGCTAGGATTGAATGAAACCATTTTTGGGCTGTGCTTTTATGTTGAGAAAGGGGCATGTGTGCCTGTAAATCGGGTTGTAGCTTGTCAAGAGTTTTTATGTTGAGAAAATGAATCAAGCGCTTTGTGAGGGCTGTTGTGAGCCTCCTAGAGTAGCTAGGAGGTTTTCTAGTCAACCCTATGCACTAGAGACCTGGAGGGAGGTGGGAAGGCCCGAGGGACTGTGTGCAGTGAAGGGGGATCCCATTCCTTGGGTTGTGCACGTTGGAGGAAACATATTGGAACCTGGGTTTTGGGGCTGTTGTATGTGGAGACTAGATAGCCAAAGGGCCGACCTCCTTATGGACTCATAGCCTCAGCTCAGGGGTGGCTTGTTGTTGAAAGAAAATGAACAACAATGCTTATGGATGGGAGGTTCATCCTTCAAATGTAGCTAGTTGGTTATATATTAATAGATAAGTCCTCTGTTGTGTTTATTATGATATTCCATTGTGTAAATGGTTTATATGAATGTTGTGTGTTTGATGTTTGCTTGGGCAGTTGCATTCATGTTTTAATATATATTGTTGGATGCATTTAGAACCGTGGTATTAATCAAATGGTTAAATTGTGTGTGATCTGTAGCTGATAAGCTACAGGAAATTAATAAGCATACAATCTTATGTTTTAATGTGTATTCTACATGTAATATTGCTTAGATGGGTGTTTGGTATGTTACAATATGGTATCAAAGCTTATGGTTTAACATTTGACCCATATGGACCAAGAAATAGTGAAAATTTGGGTAAATTCGTTGTTACAGACGTTGGTCTGAGCGAATTTGGGGAAAATGGTGGAGAACCATAGCAAAAATCCCCAATTTCGTGGAAAAATTTGAGTTTTGAATTACCCAGTAATGTCTAAGGTGCTTAATGGCATCAAGCGACCAGGTTACAGAGTTAAATTCGACCCACAAGGTTAAATTTCACATGTTAATGGTCACTGGAGAGTTACAGATAGTTTGATAAATCGACGACCGAGATTGTGTTTGATCGTGCGATCAACAATCGAGATTAACCTTGATAAATTTGAAAATTTGTAAAGTTTTTACTATTTGGAAGGTTGAATAAATCAACAACCAGGATTTGTTTTCGGCGTTTTGCAAAGGAAGAAAATTGACGATCCTAATTAGTTTCAGAGGTTGGAGGAGGGAAGTCGATCGATGGTCAAGATCTTCTTGTATTAAGGATTGACGACTTAGAATCGTTGGAGATTTGGTTGAAATTTCTAAGTGTTGGAAATTGCCAAGAGAAACCGTTGATGGTCGATGGTCGGGTCGATCAAATTGGAAAAGAGTTTTGTTTGGTCGCCAAAGGAAATTGACGATGTCCAATGGGTCAATGGTTGGATGTCAGCCGAATTCGATGAAGTGTTTTTAGTGGTCCATAGAAATCGTCAACGACTGATGGGATGATGATCGAGCGTTGGTCAAATTCGACAAAGGTGTTCGGGTCATCCAAGAGAATCAGTTGATGACTAATGAAGGAAATAGAGTGATGATGTGTCATTCCACATAAACATCCATATGTTGTGATGTGTCAACCAAGTTGACACATCAAGATGACATGTCATCCCACATCGACATCCACACGTCATGCCACGTCATCCCAGAAGTGGCCGATGGTCGGGTCTGTCGAATTGGGAAAGTGTATTCAACAGTCCTCGAGGACCGTCGACGACCGATGGGACAATGGTCGGACATCGACCGAATTAGTGAGGAGTTCCATTCACCAATGAAAATCATTGATGACTGACGGTCGATGGTCAGGTCGACCGGTTTAGCATTGTGTGCAAAGCAGTTGTCAAGGAAATGGGTCGACGACCGAGAATCAGGTTGGCAGGTTGGGAAAAATGTTGTGCGCACCAAAGAGGAATGTAGTTCGTCGATGGTCGATGGAGCGTGGGTCAATGAATCTGATTCCACGCAATTTGAGATCAACGACTCATATTTGAAAGGTTGTTACAACAATAAAACAATCAATTTTATGCAAAATTTTCTGGTTTTTGAAGGTCATTATCTTGCAGGGCAATTTTGAAGGCCTAAACGACGTTTTTAGCCAATAAAAACACACGATAAAAGAGTTTAATAAGGTACACTCTCTTTCTACATCTCAAATAAAAGAGCTTGAGGAGAGTTTCTAATGAGCTAAATTGTTCACAAAACATAGCTCACATGAGAACGTTACAACTTAAACAATCAAGGTAAAATTTTAGCACCAGTTTACTTTCAGAGGGCGTAACTCTTAGCTACAAAGTTTGTTTGAGGCATAGGAGCAGTCTATGGAAATCTATTTAACCATAGAAGACAAAAATAAAACCATAATTGGGATCTCGGTATGTAAAAATGTGCTAGGAAATAAATATGACACCCGTAGCATACATGGATAAAAATGTAAAGCATGCAAAACTTCTACGAGATGTAACTATCAGTCTGGAGCCCGGTTAAGGGTGGAACTTGGAGAAATCATTTAGAAGGTAGTAATAGGCATACCCAATCGATATTGCAGTAAAATCCCAAAGGATTTGGTGTAGGGATAAAATTGCTAAGCCAGGAGAAAGCCCAAAGGGGCAAAGCTGTCATTTCCAGATTGCTGCAGTTTTTTACTGGAGCATTAATTTGAAAATCTGAGAGTTGCTACAAATTCAATGTTAACAGTGTTATCTATGTCATGTAGAAAAATTTCCTTGGTACCTAACATAATTACCTCTAAATGTGGCCAAAGTTGGTGTTTGAGATTTATTTGCATTTGAGAGAAGGTGCACAAAAAAGGGTAATTAGCAATATTCAATTGACTATAACTTTTTGCTCGTTCCTCATAATTGAGCAAGGAAGTAGTCATTAGCAATATATTGGATATTAGAATCCATATATACATTCATAATTTAATTTCGAGCCAAGTAATTCTCAAGGAATCAGAAGGGAGGTTTCTGGTGAACTTGAAGGACACCATTGTGCAGAATGGGAATTTCAGGAAGCCGTAATTATTGGCTCATAAATCATATTGAAGCATGAGTATGGTCATTGGAAAGATAATACATAGGAAAATAAGATAGAATGTATAAATTATCTAGGGGAGAATCATGTTACTCCATAAAGTTTAAAAATAAAGTGGAATTGGATTCCATGAACCACAATTACTCAATGTGAAGATTTTTCCAAATAGTGTCAAAGTTTGAAGAAACTCTCCCAGATGATAGAAGTGATTACCAAAGGTGATTGTTGTGTAAGTAAGAGTGTATATGTTCATTATAGTACCTATGCATAAGTATAGAGGAACAATTTAGGTACAATGGTTTGGCAAAGTAAAAAGAGGTTGAGCTTATTAACAAGGCATTGTTAATAAACAGGGGAGCACTCTAGCAGAGAGTGTTGTGTGAAAAGATTTTTAGCAAGATATTAAGATTCCACAACGAGTATTGTGTGGGTATATTTATATATTAATCCCAAGGTCCATTGGACAGGGAAGGAGGTCAATCTTGTGAAGTTGGTTGAAGCATCAAAGAACTGGAAAGGAAAGTGCAGGGCAGGTGATGCAAGGTTGACAAAGGTCTAAAGAAGAGCAGAGGAATATTAGTATTCATCTGCTATAGAGTCTAAATGGATTGCAAAGGAAGGTCAATAGTTATTTTCACTTAAGGTATGAATCCAACACGTGAATAATGCCATTGCATGCACAAGGATTAAGGAGGACTCCATATCCTTGAAGGTAGAAATATAATGAAGGCTACAAAGCTTGCCGCAAGAGAAGGGAAAATGATATCATGAGACAAGGTGTGACTCATGGGTGGATGCATCATATCTATATGCAAGCATAAGAATAAAGGAAGAAGGGATTGTTAGATATGATTTAGAAACTTTTTTCTAAAAGTTTCCAAAGCAATAAATTTGTCTCTATTATCAGAATGCGCAACAACAATAGGGTACAAGTGCAAATGGAGGATGTGTAGCATTCAATTTGGAGCAGAGTGATATTGAGTGGCCAGTTAGTGCTTCACAATGAATCACCCAATGAAGTATTTAAAATTGAGCAAATCCATGGATGGCAAAGAGTATTAGAAAGATGACATAAAATAAATATTTCAAAGTGTTGAAACAACAATCAATGATAATGGTATTTTGAGACCGGTTTGGTCAAGAAAAATGGGAAGTGGTTAATTACATTGTAGCGTTAATATTCAACTGGAGTAGTGCATGTTGCAACACTATGACTATTCAAAATTATAGCCAAAATATGTTGGGACAAGTTTTCTCTGCATAAAGGAAGTAGTTGTGAGATGGCAAGACTAGTGGACCTAGTGGCTGGAATTGAAAAATGGCCAAGTGGGGCTTGGATAGCAGGTTCATAATAAAGGCCAATGGTGCACAGTTGAGAAAAATGGCAGTGCACAGGGAAACGGGGTTCTACATAAATTCAAGGACAATCATCTACAACAACAAAGCTAAATAAATAAATAAATCTGAAATATGCATTGGAGTGCATGATAGAATTGATGCATGATGAATATAATAAAGATAAAATGCATGTACATGAAATAGACATGATAAGATTAATGCTTAATGCATATTGATGTGCATTGGTGCATGTGGGTATGCTTGAACATGTATATGGAATGAGTGTAGACTGAGAGTAGTCTGCTGACACACACACACACACACATCATGGACTTGGGGGGTTCATATATATATGAAAGGATGATGGTATGATATTGAATAAAACAAATGTATCCATCCACATGAAGACAAATGATTATTGTGGGAATGTTGATCAATAGGTTGGTTAAGGGAGTCCATGAGCGTCTACCAAGCACCAATTGATCAGGTAGCATCAAGTAAATTGATAAAAACCATATAGGTATGCAATTAGGGTAGCTTATATTGCATAAAACAATGAAGGGAATTGAGGTAAGAATTCCCTCAGTTAAGTTCTCAATATTTGAATCGATGTAAAGGCAAGAGGCCTTGAGTATGCAAATATTATTCTCTTCTTGAATGCATTTATGAGAAATTAATTGCATATTGTGTTATGTTGGTTATGAGATCATAACCAAGATAAGACATGATACATATTCCTCCAGTAGCAATGAATGCTATGGATATATGGTATTCCAGAGTCAATGCAAGGAAGCATTGGGTAAATGTGGCCATGGGCATTGACACATTGGTAGTGGTTGACTACATTATGAAAATTTTGGGTGCTAGTAATACATATGTGAGGAATTATGGTTACATTCCATTTAATATGAATAATAGTTGGAAGTGATGAAATTTTTAGATTAATAGAATTCTAAAAATCACTTCATGGATTGAATGCATATGTTGCGGTGGATGATAGTCTCATTCTAGATAATATGATTAATGGTTGAATCCCATTTTTAAAAGTGAATAATGCTTGAATTTCTAACAAATTACAATTCTGAGATCATTTCATGAACTGCTAGAAATACGCCTGAGTGTTAACTATCTTGTTTGGCTGCAAGAAAGTTGAGAAATTGCAGGAAGATTGGTCTTGGTTATGGAAATGATGTAAGCCCATAAAGAAGACCAATATCTACAACTACAACAACCAAACATAATGAGCAAAAAACTCATGTATGTAAACTTTATTTATCTTTATAGAATAGATTTGAGAAATTAATGATTGCAAATTGTTATAATATGCTAACAATATGTTTGGATGAGTTAAAGTGAGAAAAATTGCAGGAAGAATGGTATTGGATATGGAAACAGTATAAGCCCATAAGGAATACCAATGCATGTTGTTGCAAGCGCCAAACATCTTGAGAAGAAATTTTGTGATTGAGAATATTAGTTTCTTATATGTAAAACAGGTTTGGAAACTAATATGTAAAATTGCTATGATGATATATGTTGGCTCTTGGTTATGGAAGAAATCGAAGATTAAGGAATAAAGGCGAAGTACGAACTGCGTGGAAGGCACAATGACTGAGAATGGGTCAAAGTGGTCAAAGAAGCGAAAAAAAGGAGAGAAGAAAGGAAACGCTAGCCGTTGGAAGAGAAGACAGATCAACAAGGAAGATGGATCGTGGACAACTCAACAAGCGGAAAAAGCCACCGACAGATGCTTTGGAGCACCTCACAGAAAAGAAGGAAAGACAGGTTGGCGAAGCCCTTAAAGCACAGGTCAAGTTGACCTAGGGTTTTGACACCTAGATTTGTGCTGTGTAATGTATAAATAAAGGTCTAGAAGACCTGGGAGGGTTCGTTCTAGGTTGGGTTGTTGATACTATGGTTGTTGTTGTTCCTTACAAAGAATCAATTGTGGAGAACAATGTCGAGACTGTATTGTAAGATCTTCAACTGTGTGCGAAGATCAACCTTGCAGTTGGGTGTGCAGGGAGGGAAGAGAAAGAGAAAGAGAGAGAAATTTGCAGCTAAGTGCGTAGATAGAACTATATGTTTTCACATAATATATCAAGAAACACAGTTATGTGGACGTAGCCCTAGAGAGAGGGTGAACCATGTATATCTTGTTGTTATGTGTGATGGATTTTGTGTTGTTTTCCATCTATTATATTGTTAATGCATTATTGTGTTAGATCTGAGTTATAATGTGAAAAGTAGGCTTAAGCGAGATAAATAATAACTAGATTGTTGTATGTTGTTGCCCTGGATCCAATTTGCATTTCCTCTGGTTGTAGATACCTGTGTCCTGCAACCTCCTATTGCTACTTCGGGTGAGACTACATCTGCTTCACAGGTGTTGTTGAAAGGGCTAGTAGTTATGGATTGTTGGTGCGCTGTTAGAGTTGAACCCTGGGTCAGCCCCTGTGCCAACAAATGGTTCCATTGCAAAAATTCAGGATTGAATTAGAAAAAATGTTGGAAGCAATGGTACTTATGGAATACTTGGTTCCTAGTTTAAGAATCGCAACATTTACAGGTATGGATGACACATGCGTTGTTCAAGACAGGCTTGCGCAGTTACTGGAATTGGAAGAAAACAAGTTTATTGCATGATTTCATCAGTAGGTACAGAAAGAAAGATAAAAGGCTTACCATAACAGACACATCAAGAGAAAAGCATTTAAGTAGGGAGATTTGGTATTGTTATAAAAAGTTCATGAAGCATCCAGGGAAGTCCATGACACATTGGCTAGGACCATTTGAAGTTGCCTATGTTACAGAACGAGGAGCTACGCAATTGAAGACCCTTAATGGAGAATGGAAAGAAGGTTTGGTAAATGGGAGCCGGTTGAAATTGTATTTTGACAACCAGCTGCCTCGTAGCTCTCAGTAAAAACAAAGGAAGAAGGGTCTAGGTACCAAGTGCAGTTGAAACTGGGTACTAGACACAGAAAAGACAGTCTGCAAAAGGAAGGGAGGGACTGAGCAGAAAGCAGAGGCTGCTCCGCGCAGTCTGAAGTCAAAGTAAAACACAAGGTTCAGTCTTGTAGTGACTCGGGACGAGTCACATGTGAGTGTCAGGGGCCTATTGGCCCTTGGTTATGGAAGAAAGCGAAGATTAAGGAAGAAAGGAGAGGTATGAACTGGGCGGAAGGCACAATGACTGAGAATGGGTCGAAGTGGTCAAATAAGCGGAAAAGAAGGAGCGAAGAAAGGAAAATCTAGTCGTTGGAAGAGAAGACAGATCAACAAGGAAGATGGATCATGGACAACTCAACAAGCAGAAAAATCCACCGATGGATGTTTTGGATCACCTCGCGGAAAAGAAGGAAAGACAAGCTGGTGAAGCCCTTAAAGCATGAGTCAAGTTGACCTAGGGTTTTGACACTTAGATTTGTGTTGTGTAATGTATAAATAAAGGTCTAGAAGACCTGGGAGGGTTCGCTCTAGGTTGGGTTGTTGATACTATGGTTGTTGTTGTTCCTTACTGAGAATCGATTGTGGAGAACAATGTTGAGATTGTATTGTAATATATTTAGTTGGGTGTGAAGATCAACCCTACAGCTGGGTGCGCAGGGAGGGAAGAGAAAGAGAAAGAGAGAGAAATCTGCAGCTAAGTGCGCAAATAGAACTGCATGTTTTCACATAATATATCAAGAAACACAATTCTGTGGACGTAGCCTTAGAGAGAGGGTGAACCATGTATATCTTGTTGTTATGTGTGATGGATGTTGTGTTGTTTGCCATCTGTTATATTGTTAATGCATTGTTGTGTTAGATCCGAGATATAATTTGCCAAGTAGGCTTAAGCGAGATAAATAATAACTAGATTGCTGTGTGTTGTTGCCCTGGATCCACTTTGCATTTCCTCTGGTTGTAGACACCTGTGTCCTGCAACCCTATTGCTACTTTGGGTGAGACTGCATCTGCTTCGCAGGTGTTTTCGAAAGGGCTAGTAGTTAGGGATTGTTGGTGTGTTGTTAGAGTTGAACCCTTGGTCTGCCCCTGTGCCAACAATATCTCACGATGACTATATGTGTATGATACATATGAGATGATGGCTATAAAGTTGGAAAGATTGGAACAAAGGCTACTACTATGAAACTGGAACCCTATGATTAACACAAGTTACAAATTTCCAGTGAAAAATCTGGTAGCAATTTGGCGCTCCCCTTGCACAAGAACACCTTGAAAAATGATGGATCCCCTTAGGGATTGTGTAGTAGTGAAGGGGATGCTTGATCCTGGAGGGTGATGATGAAAAGGGGGAGGGAAATCCATAATGTATATGACATGGTGGTTGGAATCATGAGGGTGTATCCGAAAGGAACAATGAGCTAAATTCTTGTTGTGGCTACTCGTAAAATAGAGCAACAACCGTATGAAGAAGTGATTGTATTCACTGTGTCAATTATGATGAAAGATGGGTTAATTGTTGTTCAATATGTTTTAAGTTTCTCCTTATTCATTGTTTCTTGTTGTGCCTGAATGAAGTTTCTGCATCTGTGTATTTATGTGACTGGATGTTTTTGTGTGTTTGTTTCATCGTCACTACATATGTTAAGTTGACTGCATTATGTTTTATTGCTATGGGAAGTTGCATGATATTGTATGTCATGTTGAGTACTTTATTTCCCCCAGAGTTGTGTAAGATATTGGGCAGGAGGCATAATTGCAATTATCTGGAAGTTGGAAATTCCATTAAAACAACTGAATTTCCTGGAGCCACAACTTAGATATTTCATGTCTGAACTTGTACTAAAACCATGGAAAATAAGTGGTATAACCTGAAGGATTGCAGTGCAGAGAAGGGGTACACTTCCTTGGGTTGTGCAGGTTGAGGGGAATGAGAGTTTGTTGGTTGGAATTTCTGTGGGAATCAATAAAGTATGAAGATATTGTAGCTGCAGTTCCTGGAGGCACAACTTAGAGACTTCCTGTCTGGCCTTGTACTAGAACCCTGGAAAGGAAGTGGTACAACTTGAAGAACTACAATGCAGAGAAGGGGTACACTTCCTTGGGTTGTGCAAGTTAAGGGGAACGAGAGTTTGTTGGTTGGAATTGTTGCGGGAACTGACAAATAATGAAAAATATTGCTGCTAGAGCCAAAGAAAGGCATTGCAGGCCGCAAAAAATGAAAGTCTGTTGCTTGGAGTTGTTGCTAGAATAATGAATTGTGAAATTAACTTACACAGTTTGGGCCAGAGAGCCTAAGTATATATGGTTTTGGGGCCAGAGTGCCTATGCATGTATATGTTTTTGGGGACAAGGTGCCTATGTATATACGATTTTGGGCCAAAGAGCCCATGTAATTTTGTTTAGGAGGGAGTGCATGTGTGATCTTGGGTTGGAGAGCATGTATGTTGATTTAGGGTCAGAGATCCTAAATTGTAAGATGAATGTACACTTGTAAGGTGTTGTGCACCAAAGACAATGAAAAAAATAAGGGGGAGGGGATGCAACATCCCTAGTTTTAATCCCTGTGAATTAGAATGTAATTGTGTAAATGTGATTTAGGTTGGTGAGATGATGTGTTGGGGCGAAGAGCCCGTATTGTTTTAGTATGGTCGGGGGCCAAATGGTATATTATGTGCACTGAAATAATTAGTCAAAATAGTAATCGTTGGTTGAGATACAAGAAGGGTGAAGAACGATGGGGGGATATGATTCCACAAGAGAGAGGGGTCCAAGGGGGTATTACTCATGAGTATTAATCCAACCCACATTCCTGAATTATTATTATTATTGTGTAAACCTTTTATTTGTTGTTGAGTGTTCCTAAATCCAACCATTAAACTCATGTAAGAGGGTGGGTGTGAGGAGTCACATCCCATAGTTATTGGAGAGCATGTGCATGAGTACAATCATCTTGGGGAAGAGTGTAATTCAAGTCAAGCAAGCAAACAAGGATAGGAAAATTTGTATGGCCAAGGGGGTAGATTTTTGGACAATCACATTTTTTGCATAGAAGACAGTTTTTACTTGCAGATTTTGGAAAAGAAGAGAGGAGATGATTTATGGGAAGATCGCCAACCATGTACTTAAGCTTGAAGAAGCCATTGTTGGGTTGTTTTTTATGTTGAGAAAGAGGCCTATGTTCCTGTGAATTAGACTGTAAGTCTATGATGTACCTTTTTGTGGAGAAAATGACTCAAGATCCTTGTGAGGGATGTTGTGAGCACTTCTAGAGTAGCTGGGAGGTTTTCTAGTCAACCAGAGATGCATTGGAGCCCTGGAGGTAAGTGGGAATGCCTGAGGGACTGTGTGCAGTGAAGGGGGATCCCATTCCTTGGGTTGCGCAGGTTGTTGGAAATGAATTGGAACCTGGGTTTTGGGGCTACTTTGTGTGGAGAGTGGATAGCCAGAGGGCTAGATCTCCTTGTGGACTCATAACCTCAGCTCGTGGGTGGCTTGCTATTGAAACAAAACAAAGATCAATGCCTATGGCTAGGAGGTTCATCCTTTGTATGCATCCAATTGGTTATCTATTAATAGATAAGTCCTATGTCGTGTTTATTATGATATTCCATTGTGTAAATGGTTTATAAGGATGATGTGTGTTTTTTGTTTGCTTGGGAAGTTGTATTCATGTTTTAATATATGTTGTTAGATGCATTTAGAACCATGGTATCAATCAAATGGTTAAATTGTCTGTGATATGTAGATGATAATCTACATGAAATTAATAAGTAGAAAATCTTATGTTTTAATGTGTATTCTGCATGTAATGTTGCTTAGCTAGGCGTTGGGTACGTTACATTATCTCTGCAACCAAGATCCACCAAAAATGAGATAAATAATATCTTGTAAACTACATTTGTTTTCATAGAATACTTGGATGTGTTGGTGCAACAGAATACTTGGATACTTGTAATCTCCAATTTCATTCCATAATAATCAATTTTTGATATATTGTTCTCGTGTTTGAAGTTCTCACTTAGTTTGTAAGTTTTCCCACAATGTGCTAGGTTTGGCAGGGTCCACATTCCTTGACACGTGTTGTGTTTATTTATTTTCAGTTATCTAGTAGATTTGATTTCCATTTCCATATTTGTTAAGTGCCTTTTTTTATATCAATCTTCTGATTTAGTTAAATATATAGATGCAATTTCTCAGAACCAAGATCATTGATGTAATTACATTCATTTGGAAGTACAAGAACATTTGGACTTATCCAGTGAAATAGTATACTCAGAGTTGATTAAGTGTAATTGACATTCATGGTGAATGGTTGGAAGATGCCTCTGTATTTCTCGTAGCTTTCAAGATTTGTATTTCCAATTCTCAGTCTTATTTACAATATTTCTTTTAGTTGACCATATAAGTTGATTATCCACTTAATATTGAGGGATTGATTTTCTTTATAAGTGATCACAAGAACCCTTAGGAAAGACTATGGTTTGTGGCAGGACAACATTTGAGTAACCCTCATCCTGTGATACAACTCTGTGGTGTAGTTTGGTTTTCCAACATTTCTTCGATAGGTTAGCATAGGATTTGATCCTGCATTTCTTGTTCTTGCATATTGAAGTCTGCAAACTCTCATATTGATGATTTAATGTCAAGGATTTATTCATATAAATAACCCAAAAAAATTTCCGTTGTTGCTAGGGAGGTGCTATAGGGATTAGAGCACTTACAATTTTTGTTTGTGCACATAATTCTGTTGCACCAACATTTTAGACTTGGAGGAGGAGAAATGGTAAGACACAAAGGCACCCTCACTTCATAATTTCTGAAAGGGTTCTAGTCTGCCACATTCACTTTAGTGAGTTTCTCTGAGCCCTTGTCGTGTTGGTTCAATGTGTCTTATTTTAGTTTGATGCATGGAAAGGGAAAAGCTTCTCATATCAATAGGAAACTTGGTGACAACAAGGTCTTAGTAGCGCGAGTCTTCTAAATACAAGCTCTGCTTTGGAATTTGTCTTGTGTGGTGTGCAAAATTTCTTCTATTTTATTAAATTTCTTATTTTTGGTTTGTCGGAACTCCATACACTAATCCACGTGTGATATAGGGATTAGCAGAACAACTAGAATAATGTAAATATGCTCAAGCATTTTTTGAGTAAACGAGGACATACCCATGCAAGGATCTTTTCAAATCCTTTCCCACACTCTAGAGTTTTTACGAGGGATGAGTCTACATTTCAAGGAGTAGTAGAGGAACAAAGGATCCATGAAGATAGTCCACAGGAGGAGGATATATAATTTTCTCCTCACAGTCCTTGTTAGTAGATAAAATAGATCAATGAATCATGGACTACATTATATGAAGAGCATACATTAGATCCAAAAGTCGAAGAATTTTTGGCTTGTTTATCATCAGATCCTTTGTAAATCACTGAGTGTGATCACTAATTCTCAGAAGAGCTTTACAATCTGGCAGCTAGAGAAAGCCAAGGAGAAAAATATTACGTCGATGCTTGTTTCCAAACCATCATTAGTATGCAATACACCTCCACCCTTCAACACTTCTTGGCATCATCTCCATAATACATTTCATGCCCAGACAACCATTGAGGTATATTTTTCATACTTAGATATGAGTATGCTTATAAACTTGTTACACACACGACTTCACTAGAAATACTCTTACACTTGAAGGATATTTTCTCTTCTAAATACCAGAGTGCTAGCACAATACAATTATCTCTTCTGCATATCAATGTTAGTTCAATCTTTCACAACTAGTTCTTCAATGCCTTGGACAATCTGGTCTCATCCACCTCTACATCATATATGGGATCAGGTTCATACCATTAACATCTAGTCCATGTGAATACGATAGGCTCTAACAAAAGTTGTATGATTTAAAGCACTAATAAACATCTCGCAACACAATTGGTTCAACAATTTCTACTTGAGAATCCACTCGACAACGCAGAGACTGATTATGGTGATGCATAAAATTCCATAGTAGAGATTTGCACACTTATAAATTGCACTTAAAACATATCATATTTTCGTTGAGAATGGATTTGTTGTAGGATGATCTGATAGTTTTGTACAAGTTAAAAAAAAAATTCAGCCAACAAACATCTCAAAGGAAACAACAGTCTCTATCAACATCAGTGTTGACTCCATCAGTCCTAATTTTCTTCAATCACAACATTGGTTCAACTCTTAAAATATTTATGCACTTCTTGTACAAAGGGTACAAGAAAACTTGTAGGTGTTTTTTTGGTATTTTTCTTCACTTGAACATGTCTATATGATATGAAGCAATATATTGGCAGTGTCCCAACAACTCAGATGCATTCTTCAGTTCTAGTCATGCAACTAAAATTACATTTCACTCAAGTTTGATCAGTTTTTAGAGTTTAAGCATTCATATCATAACATCTTTCTTCAACGCTCAAATTTCTTGGATGGTCTTGAAAGCTCAAGTTCCTTCAAAACAACTCAGAATCCAGTTCATGTATAGAGAACTAAGGTAACTCGAGGTAAAGAGTTTTCTAATCCTTCTAATCTATTGAATATGAAGGAATTTTATCATAAAAAACAACATTCTAAGCTTGTTATTCTCTATCCTATCCCATCTACCACTTATCCTTGTCATTTTAACCCATCCTACTAATACCCAATATTATTCCCTGATAACCTCATTTGTTTTCCATTAAAAAATATAATCGTTCTGTCTTTTACATCTCTTCAACTGTTGGTTGTGAAGTGTTGAAGTAGTATACCCTTGTCTCTTCTTTTGAAGACTTGTATACTATGTGAAAGGAGAATGGGGAAGTAGGAGGCTGATAGGAATTAACATATATTCATTGCATTATTGAAAGTGGATGATGTTACATTAGGGATTCTGAGAATTTATGAACAACTTCTTTGCCTAAAATTGAAACAATACAAGCAACTGAAGTTTGGCATGCTGATATGTATCTATTTCTCCTCCACCCATTTAATTATTGTTATTCTTTTTTTGGATTTTTAGAAAGATTCTTTGGGCTAAAAAATCTTGATTCTGGGCAGTCTCATTCCATGGATATTTGAATGCCTCTTTTTAGGTACCAGTCGAATGTCCTCTACCATGGATTGAAGCTTTATTGAGTTTGGGTTCAGTCACATTTTCAAATTAGGTTTTGTTGTATTAAGAAGGAGAAAGAGGCATGTCCAATATGGCAACAATTAAAGGAAAAAGTTGTGAATACGATGTTTGTGCTTTTGGCAGAGAGTCATGCTCTTCTCCTCCCTCAATAATTGTAATAGGTGGTGGATTTGTTGGGATGGCAACTGCTAATTCTCTTAACAATGTGTATTTCAAGGAGATTTTGTTGGATTCAAGGGATAGAATTGGTGGCCATGTATACACAAATTATTCTTTTGGTTTTACCATTGACATGGGTGCTTCATGGCTACATGGCTTTTGTAAGGAAAACCCTTTGGCACCTATGATTTGGAAATTGGGACTTCCATTGTACCACACCAACGATGATAATTTTGTGTTGTATGATCATGCCCCACAAGAAGTGGTGGCTAAAGTTGGAGAGTCATTTGAAGTCCTTGTAGAAGAGATAATTATAAGTCCAAGAATATATATCATTGCAGAAGGTTTTTTTCCATTGTATTCGAAATAAGTCTAGATTTAAGTCAACATGAGATTTCACATTATTTTTTGTAATCATCCTTTGCATTGTGAGATTAATTTCTTGAATCCACATTGTTTTGAGAAATCTTACCCTACGGATAGGCTAAGATCCCATTTGGACCAAGACCCCTATCTTTGGTCCAAATACAGAAGTGAAAAAGTGGTTACTACTTTCCCTATAGATCTAACTCAATCAATCAAGCAAGAGAGAAGAATAATGTGGCGTACCTTGTTGTGGTGTTTGTCCTCGCTAATCCAATCCTTGGGCTTGATCTCCAAGATCCTTAATGCAAATGAAGTTCTGCAAAGTCCAACAAAAGAACTCTTCCTCCTAATTTATATTATTTGGTAAAGCATATCTATCTATGAATACTGAAATGACAATAAAAAAGCAATGTGTAGATGTAGAACACATGAACTTGAAGGGAATAGGCCAAGTTTATATTAATTGGAAATCCAAAAGAAGGCAGTTACAAAGCATGCTTGATGATGCAATAAATTCTCCAAACTCTCCTTGTCCAACCCCTTGCATGAATCTCTTAAGATCAGAATGATGATACTACAACAATTTCCTTCCCCCTTCACCTTGGAAATACCTTCAATATATAGGATTGAGAGGTTTAACCATCATGAGATAATGAGGTAAATGGTTGAGGATATGTATCCTTAAGTTGGGATTAGATCCTAAGATAGAGACATAGTATAGGAGTCGAGCACAACCAACTTCACCTCTTAAGAGCCGACCCTTAGGAAAAGGTGGAAGATCCCATATTTTCCTCTAACAAGACTATCACCCTCTTTTAGTGAGAGAAAAAGTGCCACTAGTGCCCCCAAGAATGGAAGGGGAAGTTTTGGAAGCCCCTGAGCATGGGTAGGGGAGTTCCACCCTTCTAAAATGCCTAAAAATGGTCAAATTTTCCAAGAAAAAGGTATGGTTTCAGACCTGAAATGGTTGGTTTTCTCTTCCAAACTGACTTAGGGATTGTGAAAAATGTATTTCATGGTGTCGACAGGTTGCGACACTAGGTAAGGTTCATACAACACTTGAGACAATGCATGTGACACTTAACAAGGTGCATACGTCACTTTGCGACACTTAGGGTGTGACACTCAAGTGTGACATTTTGACGTGTAACACACATGAAGTCCCTAATGCATGCATTTTCCAATGTTTTGATTCATATTGGTCATATCTCTTCTTCGGATTGGAGTTCAAGGTGACCCATGATAGTAAATTTGTTGAAAATTTCAGTGTACGGAGGCTTTCAAAGGGGATTGAAATCAACCCATTTAGTGAATAGCTCGAAATATTTACAAATTATGGGATGCAAAGGGATATATCTTGAAAAACCTAATTGTAAATGGTATTTTTTGTAAGTGCTTGGATTGATAGAAGTAGTTGGTACTGGGAATAAATTTGTGATTTTTCAAACATTTTATCAGGTTGTAGTTGGAGGGAGACCCAACGGGCCAAGATTAATCTTATCAATCCATTAAAGTTGGAGGTCGTGAGTGCCTTGCATTATGTTACATGAAATATTGTGATCAATTTACATCAACGAGCTTTTGTCATCAAGACTATTGATAAAATTTGCATCATTCTAATGCCACATTTCATATTGGATGAGGACCATGGGTGTTTTTGTTGAGAAAGTCTTGTTAGCTGCTAATGATGCAAATATACATGGAGGATTATCTATGAAACTTGGTAGGATTGCTTATAAGATTGTTAAAATATTTGCATATTTAGAGGCAGTGCAACCAAGATGCATGCCATGAATACAGTCCTTGTGTGCTATGCACCTTGCACTTGATAAGGCAATTGTTGGAATATTCACCAATACCGAGAGGGTGGTTGAATCAATATTGATCACTTTTTATCATTTTTAACCATAACATGTAAACATTTACTTATCAACAATTTATCATTTATGATTACATTCAATATATCATAAACATATAACCATAGATACATAGTACACAAGAATTTTATGTGGAAACCCAAATGGGAGAAAACCACATAACTCTTTTTAGTATATATCTTGAATATTACATCCACATGAAGAACCAACTTCCAATATTCTCCATCACCAACTAGAAGGAGGCACAAACCCCCTATTTACAGGCTCTAACCCAAAAGAAACTAAAACTCCCTAAGTTCTCCAGCTCCAACTAGAAGGAGGCTCCAACCTGAAGGAAGCTCCAACTCCCTAGATTCTCCAACTCCAACTGGAAAGAGGCTCCAATCCCCTTGTTTACAGGATCCAACCTGGAGGAAGCTCCAACTCCCTAGATTCTCTAGCTCCAACTGGAAGGATGCTCCAACCTCCTATTTTTATGAGCACCAAATCAAAGGAAGCTACAACTCCCCTACAAGCACCAACCTGCTATCTGAAGACACCAATATTCCCGTGCACCATCCAACCTCCTAGAAATATAAATAAGAGAATCAACCTGTCTTTGTTATTGTAACTGATACTGATACATCATCATCATCAAAGTTGGTTCAACCCAATAACCACATAAGTCTTATACCAAGGTCTCCAAGAATATCCCCCAAATCATATACCCAATATCACAAAGATATGCATCAAACCATGTTCCCAATACCTCCAAGATATGCCTCAATCATGCGCCAAAACCTCCAAGATATGCCTTAAAACATATGCCAAAATATCCAATATATACCTGAAACCATGTTCCAAAATATCTAAGATATAAGCCTCAAGCATGTGCCAAAACATGCCTTAAGCATGTGCCAAACCATCTAAGATATTTCTCAAAGCATATGCCATAACCTCCAAGATATGCCTCAAGAATATCTCAAAATATCCAACATATGTCTCCAAGCATATTCCAACAACTCCAAGATATGCCTCAAGTAAATACCAAAATCTACAAGATATAAGCCTCAATACATATATAAAACATACCTCTTATTCTGAAAAAACCCAGTGCATCAAATATCAGACCATGATACCTTCCTCAGATTCAACATCAACAAGAGGGAATCTTCTTCATAACCTTTCCTCAGCCTCACGGGACTAGACTGAGCAACGAGTGGGGCCTCACATTATGAGTACAAAATGACCAGTGGGGCCTCGCGTGACACCCTATGCTTGACCTGCGGGGGTCACCTCAGATAGGGTTTCCAAAAAACCCTTCTCACATCTTCAACTACGAGAACTCCCTCCTTCACACGCCTAAGATACTTCACTTGCGCTAAGAGATCACGAGTTTTATTGATGATGAAATGAGAGGTTCTTGATGTGTCTTTATACCCTTCCAAGTAACTTCTTTACTTGAAATTTGAGTCGACTTGTAACTTCTAGTTTGCAACAATTTTTTCTCCTTTACTTGACTTTAGGGCCAACTTGTAACTTCTTTGACCTTAGATCTGGGGCTTCTTGAACATACTTCAGGGATTCATTTTTACGAGGGCATAACTTCTCAATCGTGAGGAACCACGTGTCCTGCCAACTATCGTTGGGAATGACATGACAAGGAATATCAATCTATGATGGTTTTGAATGCATTTTCAATGTTATTCATGTTCTTTTTCTTCAATTAACTTCAGACTTCATGACCACGCCTCTGGGGCTTCTTAACCACTTAACTATATTTCCAGGGCTTCTTGTAGACTTCTTCAAAGCGTCTTCCTGTGAGGGCCATGCTTAAAGCTACGCCATAAGGGGACCACTTTGGAGACTTATTCAAATACACCCATCACTTCTAGAGGCCTCTGAACTTCTTCTAGGTTTGACATTGAAAACTAATTTTCCAAGAATCTCCACCTTTGGCATTGATGGAAACACTCATACTCCCCCCCGTGACCATTGCTTGTGATTTCTGAACTTCTTCTAAGGTTGACACAAATTACAACTAATTTCCCAAAAATATACCCCTTTGTCATTGATGGAAACACTCATACTCCCCCTGTGACCATTTCTCCTCCTATCTTCATGCTTCTGATATTTCTCTCTTGCTTTTGTTCTTTCTCTCCCACTTTGACATCAATGGCAAAGGGTAACCCCCCCTGATGAATTCTCCCCCCTGTCTTCTTTGCAATATGTTGTGTAGATCAATGTGGGGATTCTTGTATATGCTTCATTTCCTCTCTTCTAGGGCTTCTTGTCCATTGGTACTTCCCGGTGTAATCTACTGACGTATATTAAAAGAGTTCATGTCAAAGTTTCTTAATCACTTGAATTCAAGTCTTCATGGCTTGTCATGTCTTTACTAGGTTGACATTAACGACACAATCATTCAAAAATATCCTCTTGATAGTATAACTCCTTTTGACTGTTTCTCTCCCCATGTCTTGTTGTGCCTCTCACGTCTTGCCTTCCTGTAACTAGTTGGTTCCAACTATCAAAATGATTCTTTTCTGATTCATATGATTTACTTAACATTCCTCTTGATGACAATGAAAACAAGTATTTCTGCAATTCCTCTTGACCTCATGCTTTCATCCACTGTCATGTATATTCTTCTATGGTTCATGTCAAATATTATATTCTATACTTGCCAAATATCTCATGAATTCATCTCTTCCCAAATGTCACAAAACTGTACATGACTCTTCTACTCAACTACATACAATGCTAACCCATCTATCACTTTACTTCTCTACTGCAACTGATCACCACATATTCCTGCATCTCAAGCTGAATCAAATATGTCCACTAGTCTAATATATCTTCAAATCAAACTCTACAACTATGCAACATTCTGTAATGAATGTATCCCTACTTGAATACATGCTTGGAATCCTCTATACAATCATGAATCTCTACCTCAAAGGTGTGCCAATGATATTCCTTGTAACTTCCAACTGAATTCTTCATACCTACATGCAGATGTGTTCCAAAAACTGTTCTTAATTCAACCAATCTGTCATGAGACATTTTGTACCTTTGCCATCAGACCATTCAAAATCTTCCTTCCCAAAATATGAAAACACTTTAGACTACCTGAAAGATAGTTCTCCAATCTGTAATAACTCTTGCTTAGACTCCCCCTCTTCAATATTCACATTATTGGGAGTCTTTAAGCCAGATTGCTTAGAACAATACATAAGCCTGCTATGTTTTAGGATCATCATTCTAAATTCTAACATATTCCTCTTTTCATGTAGATTCGTCATGATTTTGAAATTATGTAAATCTTGTGAATATGATCTCTGAGAGTTCTTCATTCACATGTTATTCTTGTTTTTTATTTCTTCTCCAAATCTTCTTATATCTGATATCAATATTTTCCTTCAAGGAAAAATTCATCATGCTTCTACAATCACAAGCTATATGCCCATAGTTATGGAATTGGTAACATTAGATATTGTAGGGGGGCACGTAAACATCTCTTGCTTGAACATTTCTTCCATATGATCTGCAATCTACAAATTTATGTCCAAAGTTATTACAAGTAAAACAATAACCATGAAAGAAACTTTGATACATGGGAGACAATGATCCTATTTGTGATGTAGTCCTTCTGAATTCATTCCTTAGCTGATCATGATCTTCTCTTCTGTTGTTTCTTTCACAATGTTTGAAACTTCTTTGATACCTGGAGATAGAAGGTCTTCTTGGAGATACACCTCTTCTACATTCATCCCTTTTTTACTCTTGCTGATCATGATTCCTTCCTTTGAGAATGTCTACATAGTTCTTAGCCTTCTCTTCATTCTTCTTTTCCAACAATCTGGAACACTTTTCTTCTACTTTCATTATTAGCGGTGTGTATCTTCCTCTCTCTTCAATTCTCTTGCTAGGATTGGCATTTGAATCTTCTTTGCATGAGGCCTCACCGATGTATCCAAAACCTGCTTTATCAAATGGTGACCTTTGACAATTGAGAATGCCTTTTAGTACTTGAGATCTCTTCACATTCTTGTTGAGATTTTCAAATTCAACCCTCAATGAGATGACTTCTTCTTCAAGCTTCTCAATATCTTCTTCTTTCTTCATCATCTGGATCTTCATTACTTCTTCCATTCTCTTTTCTTCTTCAAGTTGGGTTTTCATGGAAATGATTTCTTCTTCAAATCTTCTTTCTTGTTGACTAAATTCTGCTTCAAGCTTGTTTAAGTCCTAATATATTTCCTTAAGATGACTTGTCAAAATATCTTCTCTCTTTTCTGCTCCCTTTATGTTGATTTTTAAGCGAGCAACTTCTTCTTTCACCTTTTCAAGTTCTTTCCTCTATAATGTTATTTCAACTTCCAAACACTCATTTATTTTCTTCTTTTCTTCCAACTAATTTTTGAGTCTTTCTTCAATTACTTTGGCTTCTTCCAGCTGAACCTTTAGATTTTTGATAATCTGCTGGACTTCTTCAGAATTTTTGTTAGGGTTTTGAGAACCCTCCTTTAGCTTGATCAATTCTTCCTCGAGGGACTTGTTTTTCTTTCTTTCTCTTTTTAGTTCACTTAAGGCATTGATTAGTTTTGCCTCAAGATCCACTTCACCTTCTTCATAATATTTTTCATCATTTTCAAGTTATTTTCTCTATCTTTCTAGGGAACACAAGAATTTTGCTTCAGGATATACCATACCATTTCCAATTTCTTCTTATAGATATGTCTGACATGATGAGATTATGTCTTCTTGTTTTATCTTTGCATCTTCTTTTTCTCGATCAACATGCTATGTATCTATGATTACAAGAAGAGATACCGTAGAGTAGATATTATGTAGTTTATCGCAAAGATGTTTGGTTGATGAGCATTGTCCGACTTTGACTTTTATCGAATCAGATAATCTATCCAGGATGGAATAAATTGCTATTTTGTTGTTCCTTTTTAATTCCTTCTTGGTTATAGTCTTTAGAGGTTTCTTTGGAGCGATGTATCCTGAAGCAACCGATTTCCAAATATCAAACCCTTGTTCCTATAAAAACACTTTCATCCTTGAGATCCGATGGCCCTTGGTTGTGATACTCTTCTTGTAGGTGGTTAGAATGGCCATCTTAGAGAATTGATCAACAACCATGAATACACAGTCATTTCCATGCTTGGTGGAAGGGAGACCTTACATGTAGTCCATTGATATAGATTCTCAGGGCCTTTTGGGAGTAGGAAGGGGGGTGTATAATCCTTGTTTTTTAATAGTTGGCTCGGAAATGGAACAAGTAGTGTAGGTGTTGTAGGAAAATTCCCTGGAGGATAGGTGAATTCCCTCTTGGATCTTAGACCCCTATGACCAAGACAAAAAAGTGCTAACTTTGATCACTCGCATTCCTTTAAACATAGCTAAACTATTACATAGAGAAGAGGAAGAGAGTATGAGTACCTTTTTACAAAGTTTGTCTTCGCTCAGTCTAGGTTGAGCTTGATCTCCAAGTCCTTCAATGAGTCCCGCAATCCAATAAACAACGACGACAAATAATACTTCCTATTCTACCATGATTAGTTTAAGGCTAGATTTCCAAAAGAGACAAGTCCATGCCAATGCACACAAACTTGAAGGAATTAGGCCAAGCACATATATATTTATGAGAACTCAAAAGAGATACTTACAAACCATTGATGAAGTCGCAACAGCCTCTCCAAGTCCTCCTTGTCCAGCCCTTGCACAAAGCTTCCCAAGACCAAAAGTTTGACACCTACAATTGCTTCCTTCCTTATGAGATCATAAGTTTGGTATCTCTAAACTTCTCCATCCCCCATGAGATCATACTTTTGGTATCTCTAAACTTCTCCATGCCCCATGAGATCATAAGTTTGGTATCTCTAAACTTCTCCATGCCCCATGAGATCATAAGTTTGGTATCTCT
>SNQJ01S0039815.1:18998-57875 GCA_010110895.2 Picea sitchensis
TATATTCATGCCTTTCCCTTTGATTAAATTGGAACATTTAATAAGTCTAAAATTCATCGTGCGGTGCTTTAGACTTCACCATTTAAACTCTTTGTTTTTTTCTAAGTAAGTTAGAATTCATCTTTAATGGTGCTCTGAGTTTCTTTATGTACTCTTTATTTCGCCACACACAACAACATTTTCACTGAAATACCATTTCCTTCTTATCCTTTATCCTCTCAAATTTTCATTTACCAAGTCATTTATTTATCTTGCTTTCATGAGGTTGTATCCATAGCCCAAAGTTCTGTATTTTCGTGCCAGCGAAACCAAAAACATTTCCCAAAGACATAAATCTAGTCGACAATTCAAAGTCATTATTTATTAGAGTCTAAGTCTTAGAGAGATCCTACTCTATATTGAAAAGGCTATTTTCCATTCTTAAAGTTGGTATGTAGGTTACCTCTGTCATTTTTTTTCTCATACAAACAAATTTATAGAGTGCTAACATACTTGCGTCATTTTTAGGGACGAAATTGAAAAACGTTCCTTGGGAAAATCACTAAAGAAATACTTTTGACCCCTGAGGGTAACAGTGGGTCAAGCACCTATATTGGATAAAACCTATTTTACCTTGGTGACTCCAATAATAACACCAGAAGAATAGAGTAGTAAAAATCAGAAATCCTAGCTCTAAAGAAATTTTATACTAGAGCGAACCCTGAACCAAAACCTATAGCGCCTGTGTCTGATCCCAAAAAGATTCGACGGAAAGAAAAGGAACAGATACCAAACCTGTTCTATTACCTGGACATAAACCTATATTTACCCAAGGATGGAGTAAAAAACATCGATGACCTTGACTTCGATATACTATTTGAGCAAACTATGTTCAGGTCTAGATCAGAATCCTACTTGGATGAAAAATTCTTCGATGAGAAAAGGTTCCAATCTATTATACCAACTAACCCCCTGCGAACTTCCATAATCCCCACTTAGACCATCCAACAAGCCCAAAACCCTCCTAGATTTATGGCCACCATATTCTCCCCTATTTCCTTACCAACCCAATTACACAATTTTCCCATAACTATAATTAGAGGATTAGGTTATATGATGATGAAGGAAATGTTTCTTCCCAAAAGCAATTGGATTTGTTTAATGATTTTGTTGACCTAGAAGAGGTTGATCAAAAGGATGGGAAAATGATATTTTTTGCATGGAGCCTCTTAGGGAGGTCAGAAACTTGTTCAAGGCCCTTCGAGCAGTGAGCATCCCTGATTTTGAAGATTTTGAAATGTTGCTTCTGGACAAATGGGATGATAAAAATATTCCTTTTCAATTGATAAATCAGTACAACAATATAAAAACATCACCAGAGGAAGCAATGCAAGATTTTTTGGCCATATTCATGAAGGTTTATAACTCAATCCCCATGGAAGTAAAACTGCCTCCCGGAGCTTCCCAGCTTCAATAGGATGATTCTTTTGAAAGTGACTTTGCCTTGTTGTTAAGAAAACAAAGATATAATACCTTAGGTTCTATGACGAGGGACATGATTGAAGTTGAAGTAAATATGATGGTGTCGGGAAAGATTAAACAAAATTTTGACATAAATGAGAAGAAGCCCCAAGGAGACATGCAACTCTCTACATCTCGATCGTTAGATGAAAATTTTGACTTGATGATGAATACTATGGAAAGGATTATGGAAAGGATGTCCGTGGAGAAAAATCCTACCACTAGTGAGTAAAACAATTTCTATCCTAGAAATTAAAATTTCAGAATAGCTCCAGTTCTGCATATTAGGAAAAGGGACTAGAGAGATTAAGGAGATCAGAATATAAGACCCCCTTTCCAAAACAACTATGTAAATGAAGACTCTGATCAAATGATCCAAGATCAGATGCATTGTTGCGATGATATCGATACATATGTGTTCTTAACAAAAGGAGAACACAACCTATTTATGGATGTGAATGATGGTTTTATGTTGGAGAATGAAGATATGTTGTCTTCAAAAACGAAGGAGTTCAGGAAGCGATATCACAATGCAATCATGTAGTTTCAGAAGAAATATAACCTCAGAAATAAAAAGACGACTACAGAGGCTCCAAAGACAAATCCCACAAAGGAACCCTAGGTGAATACTCCTTTTTCAAGCCAACCAAAGAAAGATAATTTAGTAAAGGATGCGACATAGAAAGGAAAATCAAAGGAAGAATGCCTAAAGAAAGAAAATTATGCAAGTAAGGAAGTAGGCATCAAATAGGTAGATAAAGCTCCTCCTCTTTTTAATTTTGAAAGCGAAATGGCCAAAATAAAAATATTTTTTTCCATTTAATGAGATAATCAAGAAGGGAGAGTATATAAACCAGATCATTAAGATGTTAAAGATGGAAGAAGATCCTAACACTGTTGGCCCTTGGTCATGTATTAAGGAAGAAAGAAAAGATTGAATGAGAATAAAGACAAGGTATGAAGAGCGTCGAAGGCACAAAAACTGAAGAGGGGGTGAAGTGGTTAAAGAAGAAGAAAAGAGGGAGAGAGGTAAAGTAAAATAGATTCATTAAAGGAGAATATCAAGGAAGTCAAAGAAACAAGGAAGATCAATCATGGATAGGTCAACAAGAGAAAGAAGAAACTAAGAGGTTCTTTGGAGCACCTCGTCGAGAAGAGGGAAGGACAGGGTGGGGAATTCCTCAAAATGTGGGTCATGTGGACCTAGGGTTTTGATACCTAGGGTTTTGGTACCTAGGGATTTGGTACCTAGGTTTTCTAAGAGTCATGGAAGGATAAACAAAGATCTATAAGAGTGGAGAGGCGTTGGTGTGGATCTAGAGAGATTGAACTTTAGAAGTGTATGTTTGTATTTTGAGATCTTCATCTGGGTGTGAAGATATACTCTATTGTTGGGTGTGCAGGGAGAGAGGATAAATAGAAAGAGAGAGAAGGATCTATAGCTCAGTGCGCAGATAGAACTATGTATTTTTACCTATTATATCAATAAACACAGTTATGTGGACATAGCCCTAGGGAGAGGGTGAACCACACAAATCTTGTTGTTCTTGTGGTTCATGTTATGCTATTTTCTATCTGTTATATTGTTATGCATTGTTATTGTTCCTATTGAAGATAATGAGACATAACTAACTTCGTGAAGCTAGACATAATATGGTTAAGAATATATAGGTTACCTTGCATTATTATTCTGGAATCATCTTTCACTTCCTCTGGTTGTAGACACCTCTGTCCTGCAACCCCCCTATTGCTACTTCAGGTGAGAATTCATTTTCTTTGCAGGTGTTTTTGAAAGGGCCATTATTTAGGGTTTGTTGGTGCATTGTTATCTTTGAACCCTGGGTCTGCCCCTGTGCCAAAAAATGGTTCCATTTCTAGGACCAGGATCTTCTTGAGGGAATGTCAAGGTGGTTTCCATCGAACATAGGGATTCAGAAGTGGATAGAAGAACAAGAAAGGGACTCCATAGAATATCAGAAAAAGAACCCTAGCATTAGCACAAAATATTGGTTGGGAAGGTACATATTTACTAACGTACACGCAATTTTCTTTGTAGGAGTTCACAAAGAGTTGTACGAGTGGCTAGCCAGACTAGCAGACACTCAGTTTGAGATCATATCTAGACTATTTGTGGTTTGGACAATGATGTTGATTAAGAAAGTCAAGACAGACGATAATGCTTTATCTAAAGAAATGGATCTCTAGTTCAATAACCCTATTGGAGGGTACATTACTGAGTTTTATATCAACATAGTAGAGTCATATAGTCAAGAAGAGGGGTATTTATTTAAGGGACCTAGAGGAAAGTTTCTACACTTTTTGAAGATGAATATTAAGATGTTATTGCATGAGAAAAATATATTGAAGATACAATAACCAGTGGGATTTTAAATCTAATGTTCAAGAATTCAGACAGTGACAATGACACAGAGTCTGGACACACGTGCAGTTGGATACCATTCAGAAAGGTTCCTCTTGTGAACCTGTTTAAGTAGAGTTACTGACCATTGGCACAAGACAAATATTTCTACAGTGGGAAAGAAGCAGGGAAATCAGACGAGGAGTATTCATAGTTTGCAAGGGCAGAGGAAGTAGAGACTGGAGAACTTTGCTGAGAAGAAGAAAAAACTCCAGGGACCGTGCCTACTGTTGAAGTAAGTATTTATACTCCTCTTGTTGTTTTAGAAGAATTAAGTAATCAGAGTAACTAGAGTAATCAAAGAACTCAGAGTACTGTCACAAGCATTTTAGTACATACTTAGTTAAGAAGCCAAGGAAGATCCATGGAAGATGAAATGAGGTTACCCATTTTTAGAAGATATGGATCTGAGGATCCTGACCAACACTGGTTCTTATGTGAAGATGTGTGGAGAATTATGCAAGTTACCAACGAAGTTGTTAAGAGAACTTAGTTTAGTACTACCTTGAGGGATCACGCATTGAGTTGGTATATGAATTTTGTTTTAGGATATGTAAAAGTTAATCCACTAAATGACATTAAGAATGCATTGAGTGCAGAGTTCAAGAAGCCTAATTCAGAATCATAGTGCATTATGGAGTTCAAGGAAATCAAGTAGAAGGTGATTGAACCTGTTTGGGAATTTGATCAGAGGTTTAAGACCTTGACATGCTACTTAATTTTTTCGATCCTAGATGAACAACATAAGGAGTGGTTTATAGTTTTCCTTTTTCCACATATTATATTTCCTCTGATGCAACAAAAAGTTTCTTCATAGGCTAAAGCATTAGAAAATTCTATGAAAATAGAAGTATCCCCTGTAGGAGAATCTAGTCCATGTATGAGTCAGATTTTGAATCTATTAACTAGTTTATATTTGCAGGTCGAGAACATGAAGAAAGATAAATGAAAAGAGAAAAGAGAAGACATCTGGTGTATTTGATGTAAATCAAAGGGACATGATAAAGAGCAATGTCCCTTATTTAACGAATACTTGGCATCTGGAGCCCCTAACCCTTTGAAGCAGGCCACTTTACAGTGGTGCGAGGTATGTAGAACTAGACATCGCCCTGGTGAATGTTATTACATGCAAACATATGTTTAGACACCCACCAACCTTTATTTCACATTCTACAAATTTGTGGGCTATGATGAGAAGGATTGTAGGGCTTATGACCTCATGCATGAAAGATCAAGGGATACATATAGAATTCAAGGAAAATTACAGCAAGAAGGGAATGCCCCATAGTTCAATTCCCCAGGAAGAGGAAAATTCAACCCTCGTGGTGGATTCAGAGGAAGAGGATGAGGAGGAGGTATGGGTCGAGGTCGAGGTCATATTATTTGTTATAACTGTGCCCAACCAAGTCATTTGGCAAGGAATTGTAAGAACCCTTGTACTACTTGCAACTATTGTAATTCATTTGATCGTGTAATTGAAGATTGTCCAGTATCGTTAGCCAAACTTCAGGAAAGACGAGGAGGAAACCAACAAGTCCAACTAATTTCGGTTGAACCTCATGGTGAAGAATGTAGATTCATTATTATTACTAGAGGAGGCGTTGTAACAGGAGAAGATAGGGTGAATCTAGGAAAGACTACATATGGAACAAGAATCATAATAGTTGCAAAGAAGGCACAACTGTTTGATCCGAGGAGGGAAAAGCATACTTTTGAATAAGAAAGGAGATAATTTGTAGGAGAATAGGATTCTTCATCTAGGGAACAAGCAAAAATAAAGGAATGTGAAATGCCTCCATCATTTAATCAGTATGTCCCACTTAGGCAAGGAAAAGAGGTAATAAATCTTATGGATTTCTTATATACTTGTATCAATTTGATTAAATATGAAAGAGCTATGCAGGAAATACAACACCTGGTAAGACAATATGAAATTGGAAGAATATATCCTCTATTGAGTAGAGTTTTGAATGAAGTATATAGGGAAAGGAGGACAAGCAAGGAACTGCACCTTAGTGCTCAAATTGGAGACTACAATGTGGACTATGTGGTCCTCCACCTGGGATCAGAAGTAAATTTTATGACGAAGAAAAAATGGGCACTGATGAGAAAACCTAAATTGATTTAGTCTCCTATTAGGCTTAGGATGGCTAAATAACAGGTGGTAAGCCCCTTTGGAAGACTAGAACATTTCCCTTTGGACATCGACGAAGTGAGGACATTTGCATATTTCGAAGTGATCGAGATTGTTGATGATAGTTGTCCCTATCCTGCGTTGTTAGAAATTGATTGGGATTTCAACAATTTTACTGTTGTTGACCTAAAAAAGAGAAGAATGACATTCAAGGGTAATGGCCTTAAGGTCATTACACCTCTTGATCCTAATGAAGGTCACAGACACACATAACGTATAAGAGAAGAAGACCACGCTTACGAACTAGAGAACATATATAAACTGACAACACGACAGATGGATTATATTAACCCTACATCAAATGGAAATCTGAGTTGGCGAAGTGAAAGTGCATTCTCATCATATTTAGAAGAAGCAATGGAGAATTGGCAGAACAAAATGTATGAAGTCTCTACGTGGAGGTGTGCCAGGTTGACCAAGGAAGTTCGCTGGATTGGTGCAAAAGTAAGTAATCTTCCTACATTTGATGGCTTGAATCATTTAGAAACATTTCTAGCCAAATTTGAGAAAATGTACCAATACAAAAAAGGATGTTGGCACTAGATGAAGCCTTTAAAGAAACACCAGCTAGATGGTGGGGAACACACAAGAAGAACTTCACATAGTGGGTGCAATGTCACACCTTATTGACATTACGCTTTTTAGACCAAGATGAAGGTTGAAAATTTCGATACACGGGTTAGATCTTTGCTAAGGACCATGTGCAAAGTTATGAAGAATCCTAGAGCAACATTCCCAAGAAAAAATGGGTACATAAGTTCATTAACACCTTAGATACTACATCTATCAACTGGTATCCTCAAGAAGAACTACGCTTAGCCACTACAGATTGGTATGGCATGACCCAAAACTTTATAGCTACGTTCGTATTTGAAATCTAGTACCCCACAATGTATCAGGCTTTACAAATTATAAGACAAAAGGTCTTTGGGGAAGTATCTAACCCCCCTTTTGAATAAGAATAATATGAATGGACTATGCCTCTTCAATAGTTATAGGATTGTTATAATATTAATGCTGATGAAGATGATGATCCTAGGAATGTGAACATTTCAGAAACTGAAGGGAAAAGAGATATAGAAGGTCCAGGGATTGAATTACCTTTTGTAGGCCAGCCTATTAAAATTAATAAAGTTAACATTGGAACATAAAAAACACCTAAGTTAGCAAATGTTGGAGATTATTGGGATGATGCTACTATTAGTAAGATTAGAAAACTATTACGTGAGTATCAGGACTTGTTTCCAACCAAGTTCACATAAATGAAGGGAATTAAAGGGATCATGGGAGAAATGAAGATCCATTTGACAACAGATGAAAGACCTATCAAGCAGAGGCCTTACAGACTGAATCCTAAGTACAAGTAGAAAGTTAAGATTGAATTAGACAGAATGTTGGAAGTAAGAATCATAGAACCAATTGAAGAATCTGAATGGATCAGCACTATGGTGGTCCAAGATAAGAAGTTAGGAGAAATCAAAATCTGTGTGGATATAAGGAAATTGAATGATGCATGCTTACACGACCCATTCCCTACACCTTTTACTGACGAAGTTCTAGATAATGTAGGTGGACAGGAAGTTTATTCATTTACAGATGGATTTTCAGGCTATCACCAAATCAAAATTGCTAAGGAGGACAGACATAATACTACATTTGCAACAAAATGGGGTTCTTTTCAGTACACTCTGATGCCTTTTGGTTTGAAGAATGCTCCATCCATATTTTCGAGGGTGATTTTCGAAGAATTTAAGGACTTTTTACACAAGTTTTTGGAAGCCTACTTTGATGATTGGGTCATTTTTAGCCTACTGAAAGATCATATCGAATGTTTGATATTAATGTTAGATAAGTGCAGGAAATGTCATATTTCCCTGAATTTGAAGAAGTGTATTTTATTTTCACCTTTTGGAGTGTTGTTAGGACACATTGTGTGAAAACAGGGATTGTTGGTAGATCCCTCCAAGATTGATATCATTGTTGATCTACCTCCTCCTACTTCAGTTAGACAGTTGTGCATTGCATTGGGACACACTAGATATTATAGTAAGTTTATTAAAGGTTATGCACAAATAACAACACCTATGGAGAAGCTATTAAAGAAGGATAGTAAGTTTCAATGGACAGAAGAATGACAACAGATCTTCAACACACTAAATCATAAAATGGTCATTGTGTCTATCTTGGTTTTTCCAGATTGGAGTAAGGAGTTCAATGTTCATGTCAATGCTTCGTCCATCACATTAGGAGTAGTCTTAGCACAACCAGGTGTAGGAGAAATTGAAAACCCTATATCCTTTGCTAGCAGGAAGTTTTCTATATCTGAAAGGAATTATACTACCACTGAAAGAGAAGGCTTAGCTATGGTATATGCATTGTAGAAGTTTAGACACTACTTGTTGGGAGGAATTTTTAAGATGTTCACTGATCATTCTACATTGAAGTACTTAGTCAAAAATCCATTGTTGGGGGGAAGAATATGCAGATGACTACTATTATTTCAGGAGTATGACTTTGAGATAATGGTCAAGACAGGAAGAATGAATAAAGGACCTAATCACTTATCTAGTTTAGAACATGATGAGGAAACTACCAACCTAAATGATACCCTACCAAATGAACAGTTTCTGGCCATCAGAAAATTTGATGATCACTTCATCGAAATAGTCCAGTTCCTATCCACAGGAATGGCCCCTCGCGAGCACACAGTTATTCAGAAGAAATAGTTGGTAGTCCACGTTGAAGTTTCAACTTATAGCTGGACAATTATATAAGATGGGACCAGATGAGATTTTGAGAATATGTGTTATGGATTCTGAAATACCATTGATCCTTGCAGAAGCACATGAAGGCATTGCAGGAGGTCATTATGCAGGAAAAACAATAATGCAAAAGGTTCTCAGAGATGGCCTCTGGTGGCCCACTTTACACAAGGATTCTAAGGAATACTACAGAGCCTGTGATGTATTTTATAGAATAGGGAAGCCATAAAGAAGGGATGAAATGCCTTTAGCACCTCAGCTAACTTTACAATCATTTGAGAAATGTTCTATTGACTTTTTGGGATTGATCAACCCACCAGGAAAGCACGCAAGATCTCGATACATCATCACTTCTACAGAGTATTTGACCAGGTAGGAAGAAGCAAGAGCAGTTAAGGACTGTAGTATAGCTACAACTGTGCATTTCATCTTTGAGGGTATCATAACCAGATTTGGATTCCTGAAGATCCTTATGAGTTATCAAAGCACACACTTCATCAACAAAACTATTGAAGCCTTGAATCAATAATTCGAAGTTCACCATCAAAATAGCACTCCATACCACCCACATGTGAATGGTACATTCGAAGACTTCAATAATATCGTGGAGACAATGATGACTAAGATTTGCAGTGTTAACAGAGATGATTGGGATCTAAGAATTCTAGCAATGKTATGGGCTTATAGAAATACTTGCAAAAATATAACCACGTAGACTCCCTTTAAGTTAGTATATGTCTTGGAAGCATTGGTACCTATGGAATACTTGGTTCCTAGTCTAATAATTGCAACATTTACAGGTATTGATGACACTGACGTTGTTCAAGATAGGCATGCATAATTGGTAGAATTAGAGGAAGATAGGTTTATTGCAGGATTTAATCAGTAGGTACAAAAATAATGTGAAAAGGATTACCATGACAGACATATAAAGACAAAAGCATTCAAAAAAGGAGATTTAGTACTTTTATATGACAATGATTTCATGAAGCATCCAAGAAAGTTCAGGACACATTAGCTTGGGCCATTCGAGGTTACCTATGTTACAAAAGGTGGAGCTGTGAAGTTGAAGACCCTTAATGGAAAATGGAAGGATGGTGTAGTGAATGGAATCCAATTAAAGATGTATTATGACAACTAGTTTCCCCGCAAATCTCAGTAATAGTAAAGGAATAAGGGTCTAGATACTAGGTGCAGTTGAAATTGGGTACTAGACATAGAAAAGACATTCTGCACATGATAGGGAGGGATAGAGAAGAAATCACAGGCTTCTTCATGTAGTCTACAGTCGAAGTAATACAARAGGTTTGACCCTGAAATGAATCGACACGAGTCACATGTGAGTGTTGGGGGCTTGTTGGCCCTTGGTCATGTATTAAGGAAGAAAGAAAAGATTGAATAGGAAGAAAGACAAGGTATGAAGAGTGTGGAAGGCACACTAWCCAAAGAGGGGGTGAAGTGGTTAAAGAAGCAAAAAAGAAGGAGCGAGGTAATGGAAAAATGAGTCGTTAAAGGAGAATATCAAGGAAGACAAAGAAGCAAGGAAGATGAATCGTGGATAGGTCAGCAAGAGAAATAATACACTAAGAGGTGATTTGGAGAACCTCGTAGAGAAGAAGGAATGACAGCATGGCAAAGTCCTCAAAATGTGGGTCATGTGGACCTAGGGTTTCTAAGATTCATGGAAGGATAAATAGAGATATATAAGAATGGAGAGACGTTGGTGTTGATCTAGAGAGATTGAAATGTAGAAGTGTATGTTTGTATTTTGAGATATTCAACTGGGTGCGAATATCTATTCTGATGTTGGGTGCACAAGGAGAGGGAATAAAGAGAAAGAGAGAGAAGGATATGCACTAAGTGCGTAGATAGAACAATGTATTTTTACCTATTATATCAATAAACATAGTTCTGTGGATGTATCCCTAGGGAGAGCGTGAACCACGTAAAACTTGTTGTTCTTGTGGTTGATGCTATTGTATTTTCTATATGTTATATTGTTGTGCATTTTTATTGTTCCTATTGAAGATAATGAGACATAACTAACTTCGCGAAGCTAGACATAATATGGTTAAGAATCTCTAGGTTACCTTATGATTTTATTTTGGAATCATCTTTCACTTCCTCTAGTTGTAGACACTTGTGTCCTACAACCCCCCTATTTCTACTTCGGGTGAGACTTCATCTACTTCACAAGTGTTGTCGAAAGGGCCAATAGTTAGGGTTTGTTGGTTTTTTTTTATCTTTGAACCCTAGGTCTGCCCCTATGCCAACAAACACCTTGAACATCCAAGATGACCACCCTACCATCTTATTTGGTTCGTGCATAGAAGAAAGTGGCGATATTGATGATGTTCCTCCTTTCTATGTTAGTCCCAAAATTCATGACATGACTTTACATAATGCCATGTTGGATCTGGGAGAATCACATAATATCATGTCGAAGGTGGTCATGGATAAGTTATTCTTGGACGTCACAAGAACTTGTAAAGATATTTTCGCTTTCAACTCAAGAAAGGTGAAATTCTTAGGTTTGATCAAATACTTGGTCATGTCATTATCTCAAATTATATTGAAGAATTTGGTCATGGATATGGTGGTTTCTGACATTCCCCCAAAATTTGGCATGTTGTTATCTAGATCTTGGGCCGCAAAATTAAAAGGAACATTGCAGATGGACATGTCATATGCTACCATCCCTGTTTTCATCTAAGAAAGAAGACTATACAGAGAGGTGTTTCTCAAGTACATGGTGAGTAGAAAAACCCAACCAAATAATCATCCTATCTACCCTGTCAACACCGAAGTTGACCCCTCTATTTTTTATAATAAGTTGAGTTTTGAATAGGGGGATCCAACAACTATCATGACTGTCGAAGAAAAGGCCTAACATGAAACAGAGGAAAACATAGATCAGAGAAACCACATGGAAATTGAAATGTGGAATATGAGCTTTGACGGATCTGTCAATAAGGAGGGAGTCAGAGATGGTGTGTGGGTTAACCCTCCCAAAGTGGGTACAAAACTATGCTCTCACAAGTTCTCCTTTGATTGTAAAAATAACATGGTTGAGTATGAGGCACTAATTTTGGGTTTGATAACTTTAAAGGAATTGGGTTCTAAAAGGATAGCAATGCATGGAGATTCTGAGCTTATCATAAATCAAGTAAAGGGTATATACCAATCCATGCATCCCAGACTAAGAGCATATAGAAATTTAGTTTTGGATCTACTTGAAGAGCCTTTAGAGTATAATTTGTCAATGATCCCAAGGGGGGGAAATCAAATTGCATATGCTCTAGCCACCTCAGCTTCGGTGTTCAAAATTCTAATTTTTCCCAATAAGAATTATGGAAGTGAATTCAAGAACAGGTTCGTTGTACCTGTTAACATCAAATATTTGCAAGTGTTTGAAGATGACAAATAGGTAGAGAGATTCATCCAAATGAGAGACGAGTTCACTAACATGAATATTGATGATGAGTCTTGTTGTGAAGAGGATGAAGATGTAGTTGCGAAGAATAAATATGACCCCTTTCAGAATCAGATAGCTAGAAGGGATATAGTGCATCTAAAAAAATAACATTATACCGAAAGGTTTTGTCCCACTAGAAAAACTGTTTGATGAAAATGATGTAGCCAAAAATCCTAGAATCACTGCAAATAATGAAGATATCAAGGATTGCAACATCAATACTCAAGATAATACTAAGATAATAAGACTGTCAAAAACACTCAGTCCAAAAATCAAACAGAGGTATATCAGCCTCATTAAATATTTCCCTGACGTTTTTGCACGGAGTTACAAAGACTTGAAAGTCTACGACACTAGAGTAATTCATCATGTAATCCCCATAAAGTAAGAACATAAACCTTTCAAGAAAAATTTGAGATGAATCAACCCTTTTCTGCTTCCATTGATTGCAAAGGAGGTAAAGAAACTATTTGATGCAAAAATTATTGTGTCCTTGAGATTTTCGAAGTGGGTGGCTAATCTCGTGCCTGTAAGAAATAAAAGAGGTGAAATAAGATTATGTGTGGACTTTCGAAATCTAAACAGGGTGTCTCTCAAACAAAAATATTCACTTCATAAGATGCATTACATCTTGCAGAAGGTGGTTGGATCCCAGAAAATGTCGATGCTGGACAGTTTTTTCGGTTACAATCAGAGCATGGTGCACCTAGACGACTGGGAGAAGACAACCTTTCAACACCTTGGGGTATGTTCATGTATGAAAAAACATCTTTTGGGCTTATGAACACTCGAGTGACTTTCGAAAGGTCCATGGATATATAATTTTCTGATGATAAAGACAAGTTGATCATGATTTACTTGGATGATATCACAGTGTTTTCAAATTCCGATGAACAACATCTTGAACATCCAAAGAAGGTTTTCCATAAATGCAGAAAGTTTGGCATCTCATTAAATCTGAAAAAATCAAACTTCGAGATGCAAGAAGGAAAGTTTCTTTGACACATCATCTCAAAGGAAGGAATAAATATATATCCCAAAAGAGTGGAAGGGATTATGAAGATCGACACTCCTAGGAGAAAGAAAGAGGTGCAGGCTTTCCTAGGAAAGGTAAATGTTTTGAGGAGTTTGATTCCCAATTTGGTCGATATTATAAAGTACATGACAAATATGCTCAGGAAAGGTAATGATATAAAATGGAATCCTTAATATAGGAAGTCAGTCGAAGATATTAAGGCGAAGCTGACCAAATATCCAGTGTTCTCCAACCCAAATTTCACAAAGGACTTTATCTTATTTTCCTTTGCCTCAGAACACACCATCATTGGCGTCTTGTTACAGAAGGATGAGAAGAATTTCGAAAATCCCATAGCCTATTTTAGCGAGACATTGAGAGACTCCCCACTAAGGTATGATATCATGGAAAAAAAGTGTATTCCTTGGTGAAGGCCCTCAAGGAATTCAAAAATTATATACTGCATTCCTACGTCATCACTTATGTGCCTAGAGATTCCATCAAGGATATCTTGACTCAGCCTGATCTTGAAGGGAGAAGGGGTAAATGGATCATATTAATGTTGGAATATGACCTCGAAATCAAGCCTACAAAGCTGATTAAGGGTCATGGGATTGAAAAATTGATGGCATAGTCGAACTGTGATGTTTGGGGATTAAATTTCATTGTTGATCTGTCGAAGAATCCATAAGAAGTAATGGTTCCAAAGGTATCTCATAAATTCATCGATTCTCCTTGGTACGTTGACATTATTTACATGTTAAGGAATTTGCAAGATCCTCCAGGGTTGAGAAAAACCAAAGCCAAAATTTTGAAGTTGAAAGCAACTAAGTTTTTCATCTTAGACAATTCTATGTATTGGAAGGATCCAGGAGGGATATTGCTGAATTGTTTGCTGGAGGAAGATACAGAATGGGCTATCAAGGAGTTCCATAAAGGATATTGCAGGGGGAATCATTAATAGAATACTATTACACACAAAATATTGAGGGCGAGATTCTATTGGCCCAATATTTTTTCGAATGTATACATGGAGTTTTTGAGTTGCTACAAATGCCAAATATTCGATGGGAAAAGAAAATTGCAACCCCTGCCTTTAAATCCTATCTCTGTCGAAGCACCATTTATGCAATGGGGTTCGGATTTTATAGGATATATTCATCCACTATATTCAAATTAACATAGATGGATACTAATTTCCACGGAAAAATTCACCAAATGGATCGAAGCGGTCCCCACAAGGCAAGCTACTAACACATTTATCATTCAGTTTTTAGAGACCAATATCTTGTCTAGATTCGGTTGACCAGTCAAGATCATCACGGAAAATGTAGCAACGTTCAAGTCTAGGAATATGGAGAAGTTCTATAGCAATTAAAACATAACTCTGGGACATTCTATAGGTTATTACCCACAATTTAATGGATTGGCGAAGTCATCCAACAAAATTTAAACCAGGATTATTAAGAAACTTCTACAGAAAAAAAGAAGGCTTGGCATAAGAAGCTTATCTATGCACTATGGGCCAACATAATCACTACCAAAAAGTCCATCTCCACATTTCCTTTCCAAATTGTATGTGGTATGGAAGTATTTTTCCCCACCTCATTGGGATTTCCAGTCAGGATATTGTTGCAAGTGCAAGAAGCTGAACCAAATGATGCTCAAAGGAGGATAAACCAATTGGTCCATGTGCAACAAATGAGGGAAAAAGTCTTCAACAAATCACATCTTCACCAAGACAGAATGAAGTGGATTTTCAACAAACACACTAAGAAAGAGTATTTCAATGTAAATGATCTGGTACTAAAGTGGGACACGAGGAATGAAGACAAGGGGAAGCATGGAAAGTTTGATCATCTTTGGATGGGGCCATTTAGGTTTGTCGCGTATCACGGGAACAATGCATATTTTCTACTAGAGCTTAATGTAGAGCTCACTGGTGGGGGGCCTGTGAATGGCATGTTCCTCAAACATTATCTGGTTTAGTAAGTCTTTTTCATCCTTTCATGTCATTGTAAATAACCATTCTTATTTTTTCAAAGAAGGAATTTTGAGTCAGTAGTCAACAGAAAATTGAAGCTCAAAGTGAAGGGCCTAAGTTTATGCTGAGTCTGGTCGTAAATTTTTCAAGAGGGTCTGGGATGAGTTTTTTTTGTTGTTTTAGAGTCTGTAAATCAAATAAATCCCAATGTTAAGGAACCTAGTCTATTTTTCTTTTCCACCTCATTGAGAGGATATCATCCCCATTGGAGCCAGTTCTTAGCACCATAATTTTTACAGTTAGAGTCAGTCCTAGATGTTTCGTACTTCATGTGTTGAAGTGTGTGAAGTCAGGTACTGAATAAAAAGTGGGTTGAAATCATCAAGTGGTGGGTTTATCCCTTGGATTCAGGAAAGGGTGTCATGATTAGTCATGTGTGACTTGTAAATGTCCCATTCTGAAAAGATTGAGTCCTGACATAAAGAGGGAATTTACGTGCCAAAAATCAAGGTAAGTTTTTGGAATCAAGGTCATGTTGACGGATATAATGACCATCATCACCTAATTATGAATTCAGAAAGGTTAAGAAATCACGACACTCATATCACGTATACTCTTTAGCTCTTATCATTTGTACTTTGCACACTTCAAAGTGTACTCGACGCTCGAGTTTGTTGCACAGATCTTCAACCTGCTTCCAAAATTCTCGTCACCATGGATTTTTTGTCCTCTGCCATGATTCCATCCCTTGCCCATTCAAGTATAAATACTAGTCACCCTACATGCTTCTCCATTACCTTCTGAATTTTTAAGTTGTCTTTTGTTTTTCCGCAAGTCTCGGGTCCTTTCGTTGTGGGAAGGATGATTTCCATCGTTTGTATTGTGAGTCGGTTCATTCAAGTTTCTACGTCTCCTTCGTTTTCAGTCATTGTTTGAATCTTGTTAGAGTTTGTTGTCATCTAGTGCGTCGAATGATATTTCTTCTCATGGTCAACCTCTCTTCTTTGGAGTTTCTTCCTGTCATGCTGAATTTATTTTCATGTCTTAATTCTATGTCTCACAACAAGTCTCTCAGCACCTTGCCACCATGCCAAAAAATTTCGCCGCACTTCCCTACTATGATGAGACTACCATTTTTTTTTATCACTGCGTTGATCCCCCTCTACGCAAAAAAATTTCATAACTCCTTGCGGCCGCGYAGTGGACTCCTAGAGTTTATTTTTCTTGTCACACAAAGTTTCTTTCATTTCCTTTCCAACAAGTTTTTTTGAAGTATATCATTGTCATTTTCTGTGCAGAGAGGGTGCTATCATTCATTATCGCGTGCACAYGAAAAAAATACACATTTTCATCATGAAAAATCACAAGGAATAAGAAAGAAGGCATGAAGTGGTAGGGTCGTGAGGTTCGAGCCTCAAGACCTAGAATTAATCAATGAAGATCCGAATATCAAGGCATATTTTGAACATGTCGRTGCATGCACTTTTGTGAAAAGATCAATGGATACAACGCGAAGTTGGATGAACAATTTAATCTCAGGTTTAATGGGTTCTGTGTGACCATTGTGGGAATCACCTTCCGAGTGATAGAGGAAATTCTATCAGCTGTGATGAAGATGCCTCTTCCTTGTGAAAAGTGGTCTAAATGCACGCCTTTAGATGCATTATTCTATGAAGACTTTATTGAGAAAAACTTCCTGAATGGGAAAATCAAAGTGGATGTTCTGAGTCGGTATCTCTAGGAGCCTTTCCAAAATATCCTAAAGTTGATTAGAAGGTATTTCACCTATTAAGGAAGGTTTGACAAAGTATACCCATATCACAGCAGGTTGTTGATTCCTTCACAGAAAAAAATCCTTTGAACTTACCTTTGTTTTTGCATCGAAGACTAGGAAATAAGGGAGACATCATCTAGGCCAAGGATGACCAACTGAGGAAAAATTTATTCCATCTATCATTGATCAATCTATTGATAGTAGAATAATTAAGATGGATGGACAAAGACTGGGATTCATTTCTAATCTCATCTAACATCCCTAGGGACCCAAAGGGAGACTTTCCTCTATCCACAAGGGAAACAACATTCCACAACGTAGAGGCAAGAATGGAATATGCCATGGGAAAATGAAATGAAATAGAAGTTGTGTCTTCCCAATAGCTAGCATCCTGGAAAAGAGGCAGGTCCCGGTTGATCAAAAATCCCAAGGAGACCCAATATCCCAATGAACCGCGCACCCAGTCTTATCCTGAGGAGTTACTCATGCATGTTGTTCGGATAGAACCTATTGAAGGTTCAAGCAGGGGAATTAGTGAAAGATGAAGATGGTCGGGCAATGAAAATGTGTAGGTTTAGGAGTCGTCGCAATAGCTGAAGAAAGCACAACTCACTATTTATGAATTGTACAAGGAGAATAGAGAATTGAGAAAACAGTTGGTAGAAAGGAGTGTTGAAGCGAAAACATTGCAAAGCCATGGAAGGAATGAAAATTGGCCTAAAATATAGCTCAGAGAGGTGCAATAAATAATCATTCACTTGCGTGAGGAACAAAGGATTTCAGAGGAAATAATTGTAGAGAACTTCAAGGAATGTGGACCAACCATGGATAACGCTCGCATGGCTCTTCCCAGTGCTCAAGCAATGCTGAAGGGGAATGCATTCTTGTGGATACAAGTGAAGAATATGAACATACGAAACTGGTCCCTTAGGAAAACACTTAGATTTTCAAGGTTACAGGTGAGGCCAGAGGCATGATTGACAAAACCCCATTTTGTATTTTTTTTATCGTGGTACATAATCTTTCTCCCCATGTGTCTTGTTTCCTTCTAGTAAACAAGAAGTCTGATGCGACAAAAATTCATTGCAAAAATACTAGAAACTTACCTACTAAGGAGGAAAAGTGTAGGCAAAATGCATGCCAATTGTGGATGAGATGCTTGGCACCCCAACCGTCATTACCACCTAGAGAATGTGAGAAACCATAGGCAGACATTTGCCACACCAAATCACCACGTGCATGCTACAACCAGTGATTGCACAGCTGCAACCAGAGTTTGTTGCACAAGGTGGAAAAGTTGTTGATAGTGCGCTCAATCACTTGGGCACTCCACAAAAGAAAACTTTGATGCATCGCAACCTAATGATATAATATTACTCATAACAGAATGATGATGAAGAAGGTTCCAGTTATGTTATGAGTGGGTGCAGTCAGGTTTCCATATTTAGTAAACTCCATTTGAAAGGTCATCTAGGAGGAAGTAACTAAATCCGAAATTCCAGAAGGAGTATTTTTAGGTATAGCAGCCCAAGTGGCATAGTTATTTCTATATATTTTATCTTTTCAATGTAAGCTAGGTTGGAAAAGTAGTGTAGACAAGGGACTCTCGAATGTAATTAGTGATGATTTTAAGGATGGAAATTTATATTAAAATGTAGAAACTTGGGATAATCTTACTAGTCCTTAATATGCAAAATGGAAAATGTTTGGCGATGGTTTTGTAAAAGTATTAAAATTTCTAAGGATTTTATATAGTTTCTATAAAATTTTGATGATTTTTAAGGTAAAATGATTTTATTCTATGGAATTTGGGTGATTGGGTTTTATAAAAAATGGAAATTGGCAAATCTTTTTTTTCAGAAAAACCATGGAAAATTAGCCCATTTGCGAAATTTAGCCCCTAAAATCATCTATGAATGTAATCTTTGAACCCGTCTGAAATATAATGAAAAGGTGTTGATGCTTGGAAGAAAATATTATAATGGTGGTGTTTTGATGTATTGTGATCCTATCTATGTATGTACTTCCTATTTTTTGTATATTCATGCCCTTCCCTTTGTTTAAATTGGAACATTTAATAAGTCTAAAATTCATCGCGCGGTGCTTTAGACTTATCCATTTAAACTATGTGTTTTCATCTAAGTAAGTTACAATTTATCTTTAATGGTGCTCTGAGTTGCTTTATGTACTCTTTCTTTCTCCACACACAACAACATTTTCACTGAAAGACCATTTTCTGCTTAGCCTTTATCCTTTGAAAGTTTCATTTACCAAGTCATTGATTTCTCTCACTTTTAAGAGGTTGACTCCATAGCCCAAAGTTCTATATTTTTGTGCCAGTTAAACCAGAAACATTTCCAAAAAACATAAATATAGCTAACAATTCAAACTAATTATCTATTAGAGACTAAGTCTCAGAGAGAGCCCTCTCTAGATTGGAAAGGATAGTTTCCAGTCTTAAAGTTGGTTTGTAGGTTACCTCTGTCATTTTGTTTCTCAACCAAACAGATTCACAGAGTGCTAACATGACCCACCTATGAGTTTTACATTCCCCTCCCCCTTATTTATGAATTGTCCTCAATGCATTATATACACATGTATAATCAAAATTACTCAAAAAGCACCAAAAAGATGCAGGTACTCCTCCTACATGGCATCCTGATGCTCCCATGTTGCATTCTCGAGACTGTAGCATGTCCATTGTACTTTTACCAACTCAATGGATAAATTATCAAGTATCTTGACCTTTCTATACAATATGCACACTAACTGAAACTGCGAGTCTCCCTCGCGCTCCACCTAGATCACATTCCAATAAATTAAATTATTAGCATCGAGAACATACTTTTTAAGAAAATACACATGGAATACATTATGAATACACATAGATGAAGGCAGTCCAAGAATGTATGCAACATGACCAATCTTTCCATATAATGCTTCAAATGGGATCATCTTCAAAGATGATTGATACCCATTATTATAAGAAAATTCAACTAAATGTATACAATATTCCCATTTTGATGGTTTATACATCACATACAACCTCAACATAGCCTCAATCACCTCGTTAACTCTCTCTATTTTCCCATCTAATTTTCGGTGATATGTTCTGCTAAAATAATCCGTTCCAAAAATTTGATGTGAACTTGGGATCTTTATCCGAAATAATTTCCTTAGGAACACCATGTAGCCTGACAATTTCTCTCATGTAAATATTTGTAATATTAGCTTCCTCATGAGTTATCTTCACTAGAATAAAATGTGCAACTTTAGTTAACTTATCATGTTAGGGACCAAATCCCCCTAAATCCTCACGTAGGTAGAATAATATATTTCCATGTAATAAAGGCCAATATTAATAAGGCCTAGCAATAAGGAAGAATAAGTCAAATGTAAGAAGACCTAATAGAAGCTTCCTCTTCTAGAAGGATCTTCCTCTAGATTATGATTTTGGATTGACATATTTAGTATAAATAGGAGTAGAGGGTATGAGAAGTTTTGTCTTGGATATTATTGTAATAGAGCTCTTCTCTGCTAGAGGTTGCCCCCTCTAAGAGGCAAGTGAACATTGTTGTCAATAATCAAATTTCTCTTTCTAGTGTCATTTTATTGTTACTTTGGTATTGTTTTGATTATATCATTGCTTCTCTACCATTTCTAGCTAAAATATTTATGTTCTTAATACTGTTTTATATTTGGAATACTACAAATGGTATGAGAGCACCTTCCTCGATAGAAAATTGTGGGCTAAATTTTTTCCAGGGTAGAGACGTACTCTGACATCTTAAAGCTACAAAGATCTGTCATTATGTGTATAAACCCACGGTTAGGGAGTCATACACACAAGAAATAAAAGTGGTACCTAAGCACACATCTATTGGCCACCCTTGTAACCCTTGTTGGCACCCCTTTGAGTGGTAGCACATTAGACATCACTTGTATACAGATCAACCTAGATCACATGAAGCCCTCCATAGATAAACCAATTGGTTGCCTGAATGATATATTTCCACCGAGAACAACACTCAGGAAGATACTCTCTAGTACCTAGGTAGCCGGGCAGTACAACTAAGGGCATAATCTAGCCTCCTTAGTTGGTGCCCTGAGATATTGGGANGGGAGTCATACACACAAGAAATAAAAGTGGTACCTAAGCACACATCTATTGGCCACCCTTGTAACCCTTGTTGGCACCCCTTTGAGTGGTAGCACATTAGACATCACTTGTATACAGATCAACCTAGATCACATGAAGCCCTCGATAGATAAACCAATTGGTTGCCTGAATGATATATTTCCACCGAGAACAACACTCAGGAAGATACTCTCTAGTACCTAGGTAGCCGGGCAGTACAACTAAGGGCATAATCTAGCCTCCTTAGTTGGTGCCCTGAGATATTGGGATGAGTACTACTGTTGAACCACACACATATATCAGAGAGATATAGCATAGGGGAAACCCTTGTCTGTAGAACCCTTGAATACCCTAACCCTTGGGACGGAAACAAAACATAACAAACAAGATCTATTGTCGTGCAATTGTGCCTCCTACATTCAGGTTGTGAAATTACTACACATTTCTTCCTGTTAATAATTTGGGCTTTTCGTCATTACAATATTATTTAGATCGGAGTATAACTCCACAGGATTGGAAAAAACTATGGACCTTGTTGGCACCATTATTTGATACATATCCCATTGGATTCCTCTCTTCGTCCTTATTGGATTCATACCTATCATTTTTCAACAAATGTTTTTCTCATGGACCCGACCCCCTCCCAACACCATTATTTTGGTCTTACCCCATTGGATTCCCCTTATCGTCCTTATCGTCATGATACACTTCACCTATAACCCATTTTATATGTGGTCCCACCCATCCCTTTTTTTTTCCCTCTTCATTATGGCTCACACCCGTAGCCAAGACTTGGAAGCTCGATTCAATTCCTTGTACTCTAATTTCACAGAGACCCAAAAAGAAGTGAGAAATATCAGTGCCAATGTTGCCAACATCAATAAAAACATTCATTCCTCCATCAACGCCAAAATGGAAACCATCAAACAAGACCTCACTACCAATCTTGAATCCTTAAATATCCAACTTGCATCCTTCACTATGATGATATTCGCCAAGATGCATATCAATCTAGATCTTCCCTCCTCTTATCCACCTTTGCAATCTAAAGGTGAAACTTCCTCTAATTCCCATATTTTTCATCCCCATCACTTTCAGCGTGACCTACGCCTTCCATGTGTGGATGTGACCAAATTTGATGGCTCAAATCCCACTGGTTGGGTAACTCAAATGGAAGATTATTTCTCTTTGTATGGCATTACAGATGAGTTGGCCAAACTATGGTGGAAATGGAGAAAAAATTCCTGCCAAGGGTATGTGGCTTGGACACAATTTGTGGTAGATATTTATGAACACTTTGACATTGACACCAACCATTTAGGACATTTGACAAAGTTGAAACAATAAGGCACAATGGAAGACTTTATAGCCTCTTTTGAGAGATTGGCTTTCCATACAGAGGACATGTCTAATTGTTTTTTCCGAGAATGATTTATCAGTGGACTTAAGGATGAGATTCATGCCCATGTACTCATGGATCGGCCTCAGAGTTGGGTGAAAGATACTAAAAGAGATAAGGAATCAAAACATGTTGTCTCTTCTCAAACCCAAAAACCTTCCTTTATTCCTTGCACTAAACCAGTCACTGCCACTCCTCCTTCTACTCCACTAAAGATCCCAAAATTGACCAGGGAAGAAATGGATGAACACCAACTCAAAGGCCTTTGTTATAATTGTGATGACAAATATTTTTCTAGGCACAAGTGTAAGGAACAAAATCTTTTTATGGMCATCTCGGAGGATGTTTCAAAAGATGATGTTGAGCACCCCTTGTGGCTGAGTCACTTGAACCCACTGACATGACCCCACCCTCCAACCCTCCCAAAGTCAAATTGGTCATTTCCCGTAATGCTCTCACTAGCTTCTCTTCTCCCCAAACCCTCAAGTTAATTGGTTACATAAAGCATAGGAAGGTCATCATTCTTGTTGATAGTGGAAGAACCCATAATTTTATTCATCTCCCCATTTCCCAAGAAACTAATTTCTATATTCGTGCCATCAATAATTTTCAAATCATGATTTCCAATGGAGAATCCATGAAATGTGCAGGGCATTTTGAAAATGTGCATCTCCAAATTGGTCAGTGCCACATGAAATATCATATGTTTTTTATCGACATGGGTGGTTTTGACATTGTGTTTGGTGTTCAATGGATAAAGACTTTTGGTCCCATTCTCATGGATTTTAAGGAATTAACCATGCAATTCCACTAGGAGGGCCAACAATATAAGTTCCAAGGCATCATTATCGGTTCCCCAGAGATCATCAGTTCCCATCGCATGAAAAAGTTGCTCAAAAATGGTAATTATGGAATTATTGCACAAATCCATGCCATTCAAGCCACTGAGACACCCTCTTTGATGCAGGATCTCCAATTCATCCTCTCCAAAAATCAAGTTGTTTTTTCCACTCCCCAGGGACTTCCTCCTACCCATGGTGTTCATGATCATTTCATTACCCTTATCCCTGGAAGCCTTCCTCCCAATATATGTCCCTATCGACATCCATTTTCCTAGAAAAATGAAATTGAGAAAATTGTTCAAGAATTGCTCACCGCATGTGTTAACCGTCCTAGTATGAGCCCCTACTCTTCTCATGTGGTAATGGTCCTTAATAAGTAAGGTTCTTGGTGCATGTTTCCTGACTTCTATTCCCTCAAAAAACTCACCATTAAAGACAAATTTCCCATTCCTATCATCGATAACCTCTTGGATGAATTGCATGATTCCCAGTTCTTTACTAAACTTGATCTCCATTCTGGATACCACCAAATACGTATGAATGAGGTTGACATTCCTAAGACTTCATTTCAAACTCATGAGGGCCACTATGATTTTTTGGCCATGACCTTTGGCTTGTGTAATGCTCCCTCCACTTTCCAAAGCCTCATGAATCATGTCTTCCATCCTTTTCTCCGTCATTTTTTCTTAGCTTTCTTTGATGATATCCTCATCTATAGTAAAACCTGGACAACCCATCTTTCTCATGTTGACCAAGTTCTACATCTACTCTCGCAGCACCAACTTTTCCTTAAACAATCTAAATGTGATTTTGGAGCCTCGAAAGTTGAGTACTTGGGTCATCTTGTTGGCAAGGAAGGCTTCATGGTGGATCCTAAAAAGATTGAAGATATGCAGGATTGACCTCTCCCAAATAATATCAAAATCTTGCATGGATTTATAGGTTTAATAGGCTATTATCACAAGTTTGTTAATAATTATAGAAAGATTGCAAAACCTCTCACTGCTCTCCTTAAAAATAATTCTTTCACTTGGACTCCCGCCACTGCTCAGGCCTTTCAAACCTTGAAGGAGACCATGTGCGCCACTCTAGTATTGGCCCTTCCTAATTTCACAAAGAACTTTTCTATGGAATGTGATGCTTCCGAGAGAGGAATTGGAGCAATCCTTATGCAAGAGGGTCGACCTTTGGCCTTTACCAACAAACAATTGCCTTAAATATATTTGGGAAAATCAATCTATGAAAAGTAAATGTTGGTTATTCTTCATGTAGTGGATCTTTGGTGCCCTTATCTATTGGGTCAAATCTTCCAAATTAAGACATATCATCAAAGCCTCAAGTATTTTATGGAATAACGCCCTTCCTCCCCAAAGAAACAAAAATGGGTGACTAAGCTCTTTGTATATTATTATGATATCATTTACAAGAAAGGAAAAGACAATGTGGTTGTTGATGCACTTTCCAGAAAATATGAGAATGAATGGTCCCTTTTTTCCTCTCCTTTATTGCACCAGATTGGCTCCAAGTTGTTCACCAAGAATGGCTACACGATCCCAAAATTCCGCATATGATCCAACAATTGCAAGCCAATTCTCCAGTTTCCCTAGGGTACTCTTGGCACAATGATGAGCTTCGCTAAAAAGGCCATTTGTATTTAATTAAATAGTCACAAATAAAATCCATGGTACTTTCCGAGCTTCATGTTACACCCATAGCTGGGCACTCAGGGCTTGCCAAAACCTGTGACCGGGTCAAACGTTCTTTTTTCTCGGATGGTATGAAACAAGATGTTCGCAATTTTGTGGTAGAATGTGATGTTTGTCAATGAAAAAAGGATGAAACAATCAAATCTCCTGGCACACTATGTTAAGCCCTAAATAATGGCACATTACCCCCTAATTGGGGTGTATTACATTAGTAATTTTACTTTACTTATCTCGGCCTGGGTCCATTAGTTGTAATTGTACCTCCTAGTCTCCTATATATACCAAGGAGACATTTTCATTTTGAATCATCTTGTATTTGGACATTTGTGTGGTGTATAAGGAGGTTTCCCCCTAGAATAGGCTTATTATCTAAATTTATCTCTTTTTCAAGGTGTTGAGTACTTATTCTAAGGATTTTCTATGCTATAGTGATATTTGGTTCTTAACATATGGTATTAGAGCTCAAGTTCTTGCGGTTTTGCTGCTACATCTGAGACACCTTGGATTTTTCGATATAGTTTTTTTTCTACAATGTTTCAGAAAAAACACCTTGGAGGATATTTAGTAGATGGATCAAGGTACATTGGGTTACAATTTTAGCTAAAGAGGCCTTATAATTTCGGAGATACGACCTGTGTAATATAGGGTTCTGGAATCATCTTAAATTGATTCATCGCAGAATTTTCTCTATAAATGTTTTTATGTAATGTTTCAGACTATGAAATATGTTTCAGACTATGTTTCAGTATATTTGATAAAACATTCAACTTCTAGGTCATCTTACATTTTTATATACACCCTATGGAATATAGGGTATATGAATAGCCCTATTAACTAGTCTCAAGAAGGTGTTTCGGGTGAAACAATCCTAAATTACTCCTAGAGTATCCAAATTGAGTGAGACAAGTTTGATTTGATAGTGGATAGTCTGTATTATTTCTGGTACCGTTTTCAGAATTTTATATCAATCATTTTTTGCGGGGCATGCTATACAAGTGAGATCTCCTGGAAAGTCCAAAAATAAGCAAGTTGTGAAGAAGTTACCATAAATTCCACTTGGCACATCCAATTTTGATCATACCTATGGCATTGCAGAGAATAAATATTAGAGAACTACAAAAAAGAAAATTCCATACCCAGAAGGGATGAAATTTTGGAGGTACAACAAAAGAAAGATTGTCTAGCAAAACCACCTCAAAATCAAGGTTTAAAAGGGATAATTTTCCAACATGCCACCAAAAAAGGGAACTTCTACACCAGATAAGCCTCGAGACAATACTACTTGGACTCTTGATGAAGGTGAAGAAATGAGTAGGGAAATAAATGATTTACAATATAAGACATTGACAAAATATGAACTACAAGGGATGGTGGATGGTTTAAAAGGAGAGATCATGGAAGGATTGAAAAAAATCCTAATAGAGAAGACACCTGAAAGTGAAAATGTATCCCATGAAATTCATGATGAGGACACAAGGAAGATGAATCAAGAATGGAGAAACTCCAAATTTGGGTTGAGTACCAACCATGTTCCTAATATTGATATGATGAAGTTTGATGGAAAGGACCCAATCACATGGATACTTCAGATGGAGCAATTCTTTGATCTACATGATGTGCCACATACACAAAAGGTACAAATTGCTTCTTTATGATTAGAACCCAATCAATTTGTGTGGTATCGATGGCTTTTTTTCTCGCAAATCACTCGTCACTTGGACAATTTTCATGGAAGAAATGATAGCACACTATGAGGATACAAGGAGAAATACATTCTTTAGCCAATTGATAAATCTCAAGCAAAAGGGTTCAGTTATAGAGCACATTGAAAACTTCCAAAGATTGAATATAAAGGTAAAAGATATTCCAGATGATCACTTGATTGATGTATTCATAGGAACTTTAAGGGATAACATTCAATACGAGGTTCTCCTTTAGGAACCCAAGTCATTGGAGAATGCAGTTAGGGTGTCAAGAAATGTTGAAAGTAAAAATATGGCTATGGAAACTAGAAGTACCACTCCTAATATCTATCCAGAGAATAATGCTCCTTCTTCTAAAACACCTCAACCTACAAGGTTGACACCTCAACAATTGGAGGAAATAAAATCAAAATCTTTATGCTTTAATTGTGACAGCAAGTACAGTAAGGGACATAAGTGTGGTGAGAATAAATTATTCTACATAGATTGTGAAGAGGAAGAAGAACAAGAAAAATAACAAGAACCATCTCAAGATGAAAACATAGAAGCGATTTCTTTTGAAGAGTTGACTCCCACGATATCGTGTAATGCATTGGTTGGAATTAGCACTCCTCAAACCCTCAAGATCGAAGGATATATAAAAAATAAAAAGGTAATAGTCCTAATTGATTCTGGTAGTACTCATAATTTTATTCACTATAAATTAGCCAAAGCTCTCAATTGCTTTGTATATCCATCACCATAGTTTCAAGTAATGATTGCAGATGGAGGGACTATCCATTGCTTAGGAAAATGAAATAAGATCAATCTTACTATGAGGGAATATGTAATGAATAGTCCAATGATTTCTATACCCATGGTTGGTTTTGATGTCATACTAGGAATCCAATGGTTACAATCATTAGGAACAATGGATTTTAACTTTCAATAACTTTTCATGAAATTTTCATTGGAAGGAAAAGAAATTGAGTTAAGAGGTATCACATGGAAACCTAGTAAGACGATAAGCTCTAATGGCATGGAACAATTATTGAAAAAGGGGCATCAAGGTGTAATTGCATAACTATGCTCACTAGATGTTCAAACATCTAAGCCATCTATTCCCCTAGATCTCAAAGGGATCGTTGATAATCATTCCAAAGAATTTGAAGATATTCCCAAAGGTATTCCACCCACTCAAAATCATGATCATGATATTCACCTAATTCCAGGGAGTGTTCCTCCTAATATCAGGCCGTACAGATACCCTTATGCCCAGAAGAGTGAAATTGAGCACATGGTTGAAGAAATGTTAGAGGCTGGAATTATTAGACCTAGCCAAAGTTCTTACTCTGCACTAGTGGTAATGGCATTCAATAAAGATGGCTCATGGTGTATGTGTCCATATTATAGAGAGCTCAACACGATCACTATTAAAGATAAGTTTCTCATTCCCATCATTGATGAACTGTTAGATTAACTACATGGAGAAATCTATTTCACAAAGTTGGATCTTCGTTCAGGGTATCATAAGATTATAATGAAGGAAGAATATATCCCAAAAAGATCATTCTGAACTCATGAAGGCTATTATGAAATTTTGGTCATGCCTTTTGGCCTTACAAATACACATTCCACATTCCAAGGGTTGATGATTTCCATTTTCAATCCCTTCCTTCAAAAATTTGTGTTGGTATTTTTTGATGATATAATAATAGATAGCAAGTCTTGGGAGGATCATGTGCAACATGTTGACAAGGTGATACAACTACTAAAGGATCAATAACTATATTCCAAACCATACAAATGTTTCTTTGGGGTGAACAAGTTAGAGTATTTGGCTCATATTGTATCTCATGAAGGTGTCAAGGTAGAACCTAAAAAGATTAAGGCCATGATGGGTTGACCATTTCCCAAAACATTGAATAATCTTAGAGGATTTTTGGGTTTGACAGGTTACTACCACAAGTTTTTTCGGAAATATGGGAGAATAGCAACACCTTTAATGACACTAACTAAGAAGGATGCATTTCCATGGAATCCAGAGGAAACTGAATAATTTGAACAACTTAAAGAGGTGATGTTAAAATCACATGTCTTGACCACACCAGAATTCACAAAAACCTTTATTATGGAATGTGATGCATCGTGAAATGGCATTGGTGTTGTCGTAATGCAAGAAGGAAGGCCCTGGATTTTGAAAGTCAGCCACTCAAGGTAAAGGAAATACACAAACCCATTTATGAGAAGGAAATGATGGCAATACTACATGCATTGAGGAAATAGTGCCCTTACCTAATAGGTAGGAACTTCAAGGTCAAAGCAGATCATGATAGTATTAAATACTTCTTGGAACAAAAACTATCTTCAGAAGAACAACAAAAATGGGTGACCAAGATATTGGGTTATGATTTGAAATCGTCTATGAAAAAGGGAAGAAAATTGTTGTGGCATATGCACTCTCAAGAAAGGATGAATATGTTGAGGCCTTTCTCTGTGCTATCTCGATCATCCAACCCAATTGGTTGCAGCAAGATTCGAGTGCATCAGATACATTTACATGGGAAAATGATTCATTGTGGTACAAAGATCACTTATATTTATGTAACAACTCTCAACTCAAAAAAAGGTACTATTGGAATTGCACACCTCTCTGGTACGAGGGCACTTGGGATTTTTGAAAACCTACCATAGGGTCAAGAAGGAATGTTTTTGGGATGGCCTTAAAAATGATGTTCAAAGGTTTGTGGCAGAATATTTGGTTTTCCAAAAAAATAAGGTGGAAACAATTAAGACCCCATGTATTTTACAACCATTATCCATCCCAAGTCATCGTTGGGAGTAGGTTTCCATGTATTTCATCACAGGGTTACCAAAGTCTGAAGGAAAAAAGAGTGTCATCTTGGTGATTGTTGATATACTAACCAAGTACGCACACTTTTTTGCACTCTCCCATCCCTTCAAAGCCAATACATTTTCCACTGCTTTCATGGAGATAGTTCAAAAGCTACATGGAAGCCCAAAGATTATTGTAAGTGATAGAGATCCCATCTTCACTGGACATTTTTGGACAAAATTATTTACTTCTTTGGTACTCAAATGGCTCATAGATCATCCTATCATCCTCAATATGATGGACAAACCGAGATAGTGAAAAAATGTCTGGAAGGCTATCTTAGTTTCTTTGTCTCTGATAAAAAAAACGCAATGTTTCAAATGGTTACCCTTGGCATAATGGTGGTATAACATTTCCTTTCATACTGCAACAAAAATGACACCATTTATGGCACTTTATGGATACTGCCCTCCTTTCATCACTTATTCTCTAAAAGAAAAATCTAAGGTTCAAGCAGTGGAATATCACATCGAGCGTCAAAAACAAGTTCTCCAAATCTTAAAGGGAAACCTAACCATGGCACAGAATCGCATGAAACAACAAGCATATCAACATAGTAGTGAAAGAAGTTTTGAAGTAGGGGATTGGGTATTTTTAAGACTAAAACCATACAAATAGATGTCCCTCAAGCAAGCCAAGAAGGATAACAAATTATCACCAAAGTACTATGGCCCTTATAAGGTGTTTCAAAAGATTAGTACTATGGCATACAAATTGGATTTTCCTGCATCTTCACGAGTACACCCAGTTTTCTAGGTTTCATGCTTAAAGAAGGTTATAGGTGACAAGATCCCAGTTCAAACTATATTTATAGAACTTGATGAGGAAGGAAAAATCATATTGAATCATGTAGCCATCATTGACACAAGAATTCACCAGCCAAGGAATAGATCCATTTTAGAGTATCTCATTAAATGGAGGAAACTGACGATTGATGATTCCACTTGGGAAGACTAGTATTTTATAGAGAAGAATCCATAGTTACTCAAGTGTTGTAGACACCACTTGTCTCAATGGGAGGGGAATGTTAAGGCCTAAATAGTGGCACATTACCCCTTAATTAGGGCATATTACATTAGTAATGTTACTTTATTTATGTCGGCTTGGGTCCATTAGTTGTAATTGTACCTCCTATTCTCCTATATATACCAAGGATACATTTTCATCTTGAATCATCCTGTATTTGGACATTTATGTGGTGTATAAGGAGGTTTCCCCCTCGAAGAGGCTTATTATCTGAATTTCTCTCTTTTTCAAGGCATTGAGTACTTATTCTGAGGTTTTTCTATGCTAAAGTGATATTTGGTTCTTAACACATTACAATCGCTTCTGATTCCACCTACTATTTGGAGGGATATCTCTATGGATTTTATTGTGGGCTTACCTAAATCAAGCAATAAATCAATCATCATGGTGGTATTTGATCGTCTTTCCAATTATGTTAATTTATGTTCTCTTCAACACCCATTTATAGCCTCCATTGTGGCTCAACATTCCATGGATCGAGTCTTCAATCTTCATGGCATCCCTCATTCTATTTTTTCTGATCGAGACCCCACTTTCACCAACAATTTTTGGAAAGAAATGTTAAAGCTATAGGGCACCCAATTGCATCTCAACATAGCTTATCCTCCCCAGACTGATGGTGAAAATGAAGTTGTCGAAAAGTGTTTGGAAAAATATTTGAGGTGTTTTTCATCGGAAAGGAAAAATCAGTGGGATCAGTGGTTACCACTAGCTGAATGGTAGTACAACACTTCTTACCATACAACTACCCGCATGACTCCTTTTGAACTAGTATATGGAAAAAATCCACCCTCAGTTCTCTCATACCTTCCAGGTGTCTCGAAGGTCCAATCAATTGACCAAAAGCTTACAGTTCGAGAGCATATTATTCGTACCCTCAAAGAGAATTTGATCATGGCCTATAATTTCATGAGATAACATGAAGATCAAGGTCACTCTGAATGTCAATTTTCAGAAGGTGATCATGTGTTTCTTCGACTATGACCTTATAAGAAAAATTCCATCAATGTTGATCATTGTCAGAAACTGGCACCCAATTTTTATGGTCCTTATAACGTTCTCAATTATGTGGGATAGGTGGCCTATCAATTAGCTTTTCCCAGTCATTATAATCTCCATCCTTTTTTTCATGTTTCCTACTTAAAGAAGGTGATTAGAACTAAGTTCCAAACTCAAACAAACCTTCCTGAGTTGGATGAAGAAGGATCCATTTTGTTACAACCACAAGCAGTTTTGGACCAAGGTGAGCATCATCTGTGTCAGCGCACCATCAAGGAAGTGTTAGTCCAATGGAAAGATACAATGCCAACAAATGCCACTTGGGAACCAACTACCATTCTGCAATAATTTCCTCATCTCAAGCCTTGAGGACAAGGTTGGTTTTATGGGGGAGGACATGTTAGGGACCTAATATATGTAACCCCTCACATAGGTAGAAAAATATATTTCCATGTAATAAAGGACAATATTAATAAGGCCTAGAAATAAGGACGAATAAGTCAAATGTAAGAAGACATAATAGATGCTTTTGATTCTAGAAGAATCTTCCTCTAGATTGTTCTTTTGGATAGACATATTTAGTATAAATAGGAGTAGAGGGTATGAGAATTTTTGTCTTGGATATTATTGTAATAGAGATCTTCTTTGTTGAAGGTTTCCCCCTCGAAGAGGAAAATGAACATTTCTATCAGTAATCAAAGTACTATTTCTGGTGTTATTTTGGTATTATTCTAGTATTGTTTTGATTATATCATTACTTCTTTTCCATTTCTAGCTAAAATATTTATATTATGCATACTATTTTATATCTAGAATACTACATATCCACCACCACCATGATGGAATCATGTTGTGATGCAGGAGCATCGCCAACGTCAAACGAGCCAACGCGGAAAACAACGGACAGCTAGACAAACCTAGCCAAATTTTTGAAATTTCCCTTGAAGTTGATGCATCAAATATAAATGAGATCATTTAATGAAGGTGCCTTGGTATAATGTAATCAGAACTTGAGCGCCCCACTCTCGTCTAAAGTAGATAGAGTCATTTATGTTGAGATGAAATAGGTAGATAGAATTTAATATTAGATTAGACAGTTTTAGAAAGAAAGAGGGAAACATGATATAGACACCCTCATTGTGCATTGTAACATAATCCTGAGCATTGAGAAGAGAAGCAGAGAGTCGTGGAAGAACACCCATGTACAAATCTTGAATTAATAGAAGAAGTTGATTCAAATCCATGGGTTTGTGTTTGTTCTCTGTGTATGTATACTAAATGCTATGTTCATGAGTATTTAATTCCTGTTATGCATTTTCTTTACATGCTATGTATGAATGATTTCCTGCTGAGTGTTTGAAATCTGAAAAAGGAAGTAGAAGAAATGAGTTTCAATTGTTTCTCTATCTGAGCAAGGATTCCTGCAAGGAGTGCAGTTGAAGTCGTCCGCAAGGAGTGTGTTGACAGAAGGCTCAGATATTTTAACTCTTGTTCTCGTTCACCCATAAGTGAAATTGGGTTATAGGAACCGTGCAAGGAGTGCACAGGCTAATAAAAGTCTCAGTTGTAAATCTGAGTGAAGCATTTGAAGCACTATTGTTGTAGGTGTGCGCAGAGTCGAAAAGAACTCAACACTTGGAAGTGTTTGAGGATTTCCGCAAGGAGTGTACGCAAGGGTCTTCTTGAAGACTCAAAATTGTGTGAAGCTCAGGAAGGACCAGGCTTTCAAGCTCGTCGGAGAGAAGCACAGGGATTCTGGGTCGTGGAGTGTCTGAATAGGCACTGCAAAGTTACGCGCAGGAGGACCAGTTTCATAGAGGAATACTGGGTTCACCTGTAGAAAACATCAAAGAGGAAGAGATTCACGGTCAGGATCTTGTGGGGAGGATTAGAAAAATCACATCAGCGGTTTGATCTACCAAATAAGCGAGGAGGTTACGGCTGCGTTCGGAGTCCAAGATCTAGGGGTCGTGAGCTGTTCGATCGTTGATAAATTACCCGTCAGTCGTCCGATCTGATAGGAGTTACACAGGGTTTAAACCCTCATGAGCAGAGTAAGAACCCTGAGAAGCATCGGGATATCGAGGCATTGGGGTTCGGGAAATCGGGAGTCACATGGACTAGAAGTTGGGGAAATCCATCATGAAAATCTCGACGAGTTCAGAGCCGTCCATCACTTGGGAAGTGTGTCAGAAATCCGAAGAGAGTCGGGGATCGATGTGTCGGAGGTCCTGAGGACAGGATACTCTTGCAAGTCGAAACTACGAAGTCTGATTTCTCGACAAGAGGAGAGCTCCGTGTGGGCCCAACTGACATCGTCTCGTCGTAGAAAGGGAATCGGGAATTGCCAGGGTGAAAATCCTGAAGCATACGAGAACCTTCCATCCTTGAGGACCTTTGGTCGAGATCGAAGTGATCGATAAATCGACATTCGTGAAATCGGGGGAATCGAAGGCCAAATCATTTTGACAATTGAAGTCATGAAACCCCGAGGGAGATCTGGAGTTGTTGATATCAACGAATGTTCATTATCGTTGATTGTGATTATGGTGGAAGGGCGTCTTGGTGACGTCATATCGTGAAATTGCGAGTCGAAACATCAGGAATTCCATGGGTGAGAGATTTAATACACTTCAACACTCGAAAAGACAAATCTCGATAAGGAATATGACTGCGGTCATATAAAAGGAGGTCGCATGGACTAAATGCATAGCCTGGAGGCTAAGGCAACAAAGGAGAGAATCAGGATATTAGAGATCAGGAAATCGGGAACCAAAGGGTCGAGACGTCGGGAGTTTGAAAACCCCAAAACCCGATTTTCTATTCTTTTGTCGTCGAAGAGAACACTGACCAGCCTAAAGACTGTAAAGTGTCGAAAATACCTCTGGGCCAATTCCTGAAGGAGATTCTGGTGGGAATCAGAAGAGCTATTCCGGCTCGAGGGAGGAAATTGAATGATCCTTAAGACCAGGTGGTTAGGCGCGGGACCTGCTAAGGTAGGTTCTCGGGTGGACGCCATCAAGTGGTATCAGAGCTTGATTCTTGTCTGTATATTTCAGGAAGGAAGAGGCAGGAAGAGGTAAAGAGCACTCTGATACACATCAAGTGGTATCAGAGCTTAGAAAAGATTATTTTCTTTTTATAGTAGGGAGAAGGAAGATTCACCATGCCACCAAGGAGAAGAGATAGACAATCACCTGATCCATAGGAGGAAAGGGAGATGTCCAGAGGAAGGGGTAGAGAAGTGCAGAATCGAGAAGTAGAAAGAGATCTGCATAACTTACGCGCTAGAGTTGTGTACATGGAAATAAAACAAAGGTGCACAACTGATGTAGGAGATATCAGTGAGTCCAAAAATGAAGATGATGCTAGACATGGAGAAGAAGAAATCCCAGTAGAAGATGCAGCAAATGAGCGCTTACTTAAAGCGGTTGCAAGAATGGGTGCAAAGGTAAAAATGGACATTCCAGTTTATGAGGGAAATCTGGATGTAGAAGAGCTTCTAGATTGTATTAGAGCTCTAGACACCTATTTTGACTACGAAGATATAGAAGAGGACAAGAAGGTCAGGCATGCCGTCACGAGATTAAAAGGACATGCAACCTTGTGGTGGGATGAACTACAAGATGATAGGCATTGCCAAGGCAAACAGAAAATTAAGAGCTGGGACAGGATGATTGCAAAGATGAAGGAAAAATTTATTCCCAAGGACTATCAAATTTCTCTGTTTCAGAGGATGCAGAACCTGAGACAGAAGATGATGATAGTAAAGGAATATACTGAAGAGTTTTACAGGTTGAATATCAGGGCAGGTCATCGCGAAAGCAATGACGAAAAAGTGGCCAGGTATATGAATGGCTTGAGATATGAGATTCAGGATGAAATGAGCATGGAAACCATCTGAATGGTGGAGGATGCTTATCAAATGGCTTTGAAAGTAGAAGAGAAGATGAGCCGAAAGAAAAGTCAGAGGGGCCGAGGCAGGAGTCACCCTAGAGGCAAATCAGTTGCCCATGATAAATATCAGAATCCCAAGGAAGACTGGAAGAAACCTCAAACTCATACTGAGAGAGGTGGAACCTCACAGCGAGGGAAACGATATGCTAAACAGAGAGGACAACATGATGAGCAGAGAGGAGATTATGCTGATAACAACACTTTTCCTCGTACTAGAGGTAGAGGAAGAGGAAGAGATGGAGTAATCACATGCTTCACATGTGGAAATAATGGGCACATGTCATTCGAGTGTCCGGAGAAAAAGAAAGAAACTAGAGAGACTCACATCATCGAGGCACAAAGGTGAGATGTTGAAGTAGAAGATGTTGAAGACGGAAGATCGTTGGTGATGCAAAAATTCCTTTTGACACCAGAGAAAGAAGTGGAAAGTTCATTCCAAAGGACCAGACTTTTCATAATAGCTTGCAAGACCAAGGGTTGGGCATGCAAGGTCATTGTGGACAGCGGTAGCACTGATAATCTCGTTTCAACCGAGATGGTAGAAAATCTAGAGCTGGAGACGACTGATCATCCAAGTCCATACAAAGTTTCATGGCTACAAAAGGGACATCAAGTAAATGTCACCAAACAGTGCTTAGTTGAATTTAAGATAGGGTGATATAATGATAAGATATTGTGTGATGTCATTCCTATGGATGTTTGTCATCTATTGCTAGGTAGACCATGGCAATATGATAGGAATGTGATTCATGATGGGAGGATGAAAACATACACCCTAGAGAAGAATGGGAGGACACACATGTTGCTTCCAATTAAAGATAAGGAGGTGAAGCCGAAAGTCAGTAACATTGTACTTCTCATGAGTGGGAAGGAACTTCTTACCGAGGTTAAGAAGAAGGAGGATCCACAGTTCATTGTGGTCAAAAAGTCGAGGATTGTTCTGACTTGCACAATAATGGATGATTTGCTAGAGGAGGTTCAGGAACTGTTGGAAGAGTTCGTTGACATTGTAGTGGACGAATTACCTTGTTCGTTGCCACCAATCAGGAGTGTGAGTCATCATATTGATCTCATACCAGGAGCCAGTTTGCCAAACAAATCTGTGTACAGATTGACACCGCAGGAGAATGAAGTTAAAAGGCAATTCCAAGAGTTGTTGGAAAAAGGTTTGGTTAGAGAAAGCTTGAGTCTGTGTGTTGTTCCGACAGTACTCAGTCCGAAGAAAGACGGAGGTTGGAGGATGTGCATTGATTCAAGAGCCATTAAAAATATAACCATCAGGTATAGATTTCCATTACTGAGGATGGATGATTTGATGGATTGCTTAAGTGTAGTAAAATTCTTTTCAAAGATTGATTTGAAGAGTGGATATCACCAAATTCGCATGAGAGAAGGTGATGAATGGAAAACAACATTCAAGACAAACGAGGGTTTGTATGAATGGCTTGTTATGCTGTTTGGCTTAAAAAATGTGCCAAGTACCTTCATGAAGTTGATGAATGAAGTCTGTTGGCAGCCAATCATTTTTTTTTAATTGCTCTTAAAAAACGCTGCCTACACCCCTTGTCCCGTTAAATGACAAATCATCGTCGCATTGTGCTTCTAGACATTTGTTTCATTTTTTCGACAATTGCAATTTGGTCTCGATTTGATTTTCACAACTGTAAGTGTGAAAATACCTCTTTCATCGTTTGGACTGTATTCGTCTGTTATCGATTTCTCCAAAGACACTTCACCATTGGTTTATCCCATGACTGCTAAAGGTTTTCTCGAACTTTTATCCTTGAGCATACTCTCACCTTGATTGCGCATTTGGATATGTTTGATTGCCAAGCCTTTGGGCATAAAATTTATTGGTTTTATTTTGATCTTATGAAAGTTGTAATGGATTTGGTCTTATTGYTTTCATCCTTATTGCTATGGACTTTTCGCTCAGTTATTATATGAKGAATTTTGGATCATAATGTTCTCGAAATTTTGGAATGCAAACATTTCAATGTGCAAAGAATACATTGGTAAGTTTATGAAGTTAATTCAAGAAATAGCAATGGTTTGAAGGCGCATGGATTAATCATATTGGACAAAGCGATTCTTGGTATATTATTTGGTAAGTTGATAATGCGTTGAATGATTCATAAGTTCCAAGCTATGTATTGGCATTGATTAATTTTAAACCTCGGTGTTGAACGATTGATTGACACGATGGATATGTAGTGGTGGATCGAGCTATACACTTGGCATGAGTATAACACATAGTATTGGTTCTGCTCCGGTTGACTAGCACGTTAATATGATTACACACCTATTTGTTGGCCGATACGCATGGTATAAATGATTATGTTTTAATAACACTGTACTCAGTCAATTAATACAGTGCGTGGTGGTGGTAATCCCACCACCTTCGCACATATGCAGTTAATTCCGGTCTATTCGAGATTTGAAGCCATCAAACCTATCGTTTTTTGACTCTGTGCATTGCTTCATTCACTGTGAACCCTACCATGTATAGAGGTTATGGCTCCTGTCGTGAGGGCCGAGCCTAACGGGTGCCAAGCACTGTTGACATTCAGTGGTGCATGTAGCGACCTGGAACAACACGGGTGGCTTTCTTTCATAAGGAAGTTTGATGGCTATGACCTCATAGTGGCTCGGCAATTTGCATTATCGTTCGATGGCTTCCGAGCCAAAGTGGGAGATGTCCATCTTGAAATTACTGAAGAATTTCTCAGTTTGGCAACCAGCTTGCCTGCCAAGGGACAAAAATGGTCAAAAAGTTGCAAGGTAGATGATGTCCCATGGACAGTATTGTTCCAATCTCGCACAGTGAACTCATGCGACAGAGGGTTGCCTGCAAAGATGTTGAAACCCCGCTGGTATGATCTCTTGATGATTATCAAACGTTTTGTTACCTGTGAAGGCAGGTATGGGTTTATTTTATTATTCCACCTGCGTTTATTAATGGTTTTCATGGGTTTTGAACTAAGTATGCCTCACTATGTGCACCGAAGTCTGTTCAAAATGGCTAAACGATACAAGCATAGCCAGGCTGACACTAGCCTCTTTCATGTTGGGTTGATCAAAATGGTTTTAGTTTACGAGTTAGGGTTAC
>SNQJ01S0039815.1:60236-76255 GCA_010110895.2 Picea sitchensis
TTCCCATATATTATGAATATGTTGATGATTATGATGTTGACTTCACGGAACAACTATCTGAATGTTCTCTATCATAAAACATCCCTTTTTAGTAGTGCCATGATAGCAACCAGCCTACATATCACAGTACAAAGAAGAAAGTAATAAATCAGTTGAAGGGAATTATTTACCTTTATGCTTTTCTTAATTTAAATTATTGAAAGAAAATTCTAAGATTATCATTGAAGTAGATGAATGTGTGTTGAGGCCAAATCTCACTGATTCACCAGAACAAATTGACAAGACATTGCAATAATCTTCTCATATGGTTGATGACCCTATCACTTGTTATGTAGAAGGTCTTGTCAGATCAAAATTGCATCCATTTGTCGAAGAGGAATCTGAAAATGAGTGTGTTCATCCATCTAAAAAAATTTAAAATTGTGCATGTGATAACAATGAAGAAAACGAAGAAGGTTTTGAATCAGGTGAAAGAACCTTGCCATTATGTTTTTCATTTTTCAAATTGCTGAAACAAAATGTTTATAATGTTTCAAGTCAGAAATCCTCCAGACATGATGTAGAATATTCAGAAAGCAATCGACTTAGAAATGAAAACTATCTTCCTCTATGTTTTTCTTCTTTTGAATTGTTGAAAACAAATCATGAGATAACAGAGGAACAAGGAAAGTCTGATTGCATTCACAATGGCACTATTTTACACAAGCAAATTGTTATCTGTGAAGAATACCAACAACCTTCTCATGCATTTAATGATCAGGTGGCTGATTACATGGAAGGTTACTTCAGTTCATATTTGCAACCCATGCTCAGCTATCATCCTGGAAAATAAGATGAAGTTGATAAAGAAATTGTTGATAAAGGTTATTTTCCTTCCTCTGAAACTAATATAACTATGCAACAAGATTTCCAGCAAGGCAAAGTGCTTCAAATGTTCCTTTCTTCCCCTGAGAATGATGTGGTGTTCCAATTTATAAATGGCCTAGACATGGATAGGGATTTTGAAACTGCATCTATGGAAACTTCAAGTAGTGAAAAAAAAAAATACATAGAGTTTCAAGAAAGCAACAAAACAACATATGCCATTTTTCAATCAGAAATACAAAAAGATAATGAAGAGGAAGTGGTTTTATTTGATTCGTTTGAAAATCATGGTTTTGAAAATGCATCCATGGGAACTCTATACTATGAAATAGTTCATGTTGTTTTCTTTTCACATTTGCAACAAGATTATGAGTAGAAACGTATTTTCATTCATTCATTTGAAAGCCAAAATGACAATACTCAAGCAAATTTTTAGAAGATTAATAAAACCAAATCAAAACCATTTGATGAACAAGGGGATAAACCTGATTCACATAGTATGGATGTCACATTTTAAGATATTCAAAGATGTATGAATGTTTTTTTTTATATGCATGGAATATTAGACAAACTTGTTTCTGACATTCCATTTAAAAGTGTTCCCAGAAATGAAGAAATAGAGCAAGAGCAACAAACACTTATGAAGGAGGCTTTATTTCTATTTTTGCCCATCAAGAAGAAATGATTTTTCATGATTTTCAAGATCCTGTGGCTATCCTATTACAGTCTGCAGTGAAGAAGGAGTTTGTTTTATTCATAAGCTCAGGTTTTTTATTCAACTTCTACTTTCCACTGTCGTCTTTTACATTTGTCTTCTTACTTAGGAAATATGTGAGAAGAGAAAAATCGAGAAGCCAATTGCTTGATTGGCTGCATTAGCACTTTAGCATCACTTGATTGAGTATTCATTTCAACAGTTTTTAGGGTAGCTAAGTGAAAATAAGCTTGTTGGTCAAGAATTTTTGGATTTCCAGTAGTGTATACAGTCATATTTCTAGTGGTATATTCAGTAGCCAATGGATAGCAGTGTGTAGAGTTCAGTTTTGAACAAACATTGGTGATAGGTTTGAGAATGATACACACACGTGTTTTGGGAGTAGCCCCATGGATTCTCACCTAGTATACAAGTTATTTGCCACCTCACAGGGAGGGTAACATCCCCAGTTGGACCCTATGTTATCACTATAATAATTTCTTGGAATCCAAGTCTTGAGATTTGGTGGAATGCTAAATCAGTATAGAGGAGTGTTAGATTAGCGGGTGGGGTCATATCTGGAGGATAGGGTTAAATTTGATGAAGACATGGGAGTGATGGGACCTGGCAGGCCATAGATCTTGAGCCGCCCAGATCGACAGTTAGGAGACATATCGAGTGATAAAGTAACGTGAAGGTTAATTACTTGAGAGCGGGCCGAGGAAAATACCATGGTTTCACCTCACGGACACATGGTGCCACCAAGTGCATATCAGGGGGAAAAGTGGGTAAACCTGAAACCACCCAATCTCACCCCAATTCCACGTATTAGAAAATCATTTGATATATGTCGCTTCTGAAGATCACGTGCGAAAAGAGAACAATTAACGACTTATCAAATCACATCAATATGGTTGTTTGAGTACTTTACGCCATGCAGTGTCGGGTAAACTCTGCTAGAAGGAGGATATGAAGTCTCATCATTCAGAACTGATGGCTAAGTGTGATAGGCCATTGTTCGGACAAGTAGTTATGTCAGTAATCTGTGATTAGGAACTCGATGATGATCATCCTTAAAAAAATAGATAAAATTACTCTATTTTGAGCAATCGACACTTCATTTTTGAATGGAGTAATTTTAAATAGGATCAGCTTCCTAATTTTTGTATGATTAAGGGAGACAAGTTTGATTTTTTCTGCAAAATTGGGAAAATGGATAAAGATGATAAAGCGGCCTCCAGCGAACTAGGATTTTCAACTAATATGGTGAATTCATTGGTGAAGAAGAAAGAGAGGTTGGTCGCACAAATATTAGCAACGAAATTTCATAGAGATACTGCAACAGAGCCAAAAGCAGATAAAGAGGTTAGATTAAATCCCATCATGAAAGATTTAATCATCAACGGATACGTGGAAGAGCGCTACAAGCGAATGGTAAAGATGAAGCAGAGAAAGAAATAGCAGATAGGGATCATAGCTGAGGTGGTCGAAAGCGTTGGGGAAAACCAGCCCAGATGGCTTGATACGTTAAAAGAAGAAATTACCAAGATGAAATAGATTGCGGGCTAAATTTAGTGTGTGTCAGAGAATTTTGTAATAATATTGATGAATGGCCTTCAAGGAAAAAAACCTCAAATATGTCATTTTTGTTTATAACATCCCCTAGAAAATAGGAGTTTAGTTGTTGTATGTTACTCTTTTGTAACCGACATCTATTTTTGGAACTTTGGGGAAGATGATTCATTCTGAATCCCATATGTAATCTACCTATATATACTATTACGAAGATAAATAAAGGTTTGGACGGACCAAAGAGGGGCCTTCCCTCATAGCAGGAAGACTTCGTAAATCCATGGAGATAAAGTGAATATATAATGCAAAGCATTTTGAACTGTTTATGAAAAGATTTTAATGGTTGTGATATGAATTATGTTTTCTCTCATAGTGTGTATTTCTTGTGTCTTTGAAATCCCATTTACATTTTCCTCTTTTTAAATTGGAGAGTTAAGAGTCCAGAATTCGTCTTATGACGCTCTCGACTTAGAAATTTAAATGATGTAATCTTCTTCTTAACTAATTCAGAATTCATTTGAATATGTTCTGATGTAGTTATTTTTTTCCCTTTTTCTCTCTCACCATGCATATTTCAGTTTTAAAAACTCAGACTCATTGCCTCATTTATCCTTTTTCCTCTAGATAATCTAATGGCTTGCCACTACTTTATTCATTTTCAACTCCATAGCCCCAAGTGTCACCCCCTCTCCTTCACCAACAACTATATGAAACCCCCAAACAAACCAAATCTAGCCATTGATTATCAAAGACAGATCAAGTGACATGATATATTCCTCTATGAGTTGAGTAGGATAGTGCCCAACTCTAAAGTAGGTTGAAACAATTACCTTTTTCGTTTGTCTATCATCCAGACAAAATTTACAGAGTGCTAACATTTTGGCGTCGTTGTTGGGGACGAAATTGGAAATTTTTCCCTGTGAAAGAACGACATGGTTGAGTTCTAAGGTATGAGAGTAGCAGACACTTAGGCACACATTGGTTGTATTCCTACTCTTGCAACTCCACACATCAAAAATTAGTTTGAAGGTTATTCTACTCGTAGAAGAATCCAGAAATTTAAATTTTCAATGGAGACTCTACTCTCAATGCAGAATCTAGCTTCCAAAACATTATTGGAGACTCCACTCAAGCTTCAAATGTAATGCGGAGACTCCACTGGAATATGTGATCACTTGACAGAGGTATGAAAAGGCATTATGGAGCAAAACAAATACTTAAAATTGGATTTTTTCCAAGGAATTTTATTGTTTTTTGTAAGTTGCCTCTAGTCATTTCTTGAACAAGCTAGCCAAATTTTCCTTCACCTACTGCATGCAAATAATGATCATGATAATACTGAAATTGCATATCCTCCTCTTGAGATTATACAAATATCTCCTCAGTTTATTACTGACTTCGATCAAAATATCCCACCTGAACCATATGATAATCATGAAACCAAGGATGATATTTCACCTCCTGTACTCGATCCAACACCCTCCAAAACTCAGCACAGATACAAACCCTTAAATCTACCTCACATCCTACATGATTTTCCTCCAAAGTAGTATGAGTACCTACCTGTGTTTGATGGGGAACCTGATTCCATATCAACTGAAAAACACATCCAAGGGTTTGATAATTTTATAGATTTATTTGAGATTGACCATGATGATGTTTGTATGAGGGCCTTCTCTCAATCCTTGAAAGGGGACACCAAAGATTGGTTTAAATAGTTGCAGACAGAGACAATTATCTCATGGGAGAAATTGAAGAATGTGTTTTTAAAGTTTCAGGGCAGGAAGAAATCTTTGGATCTATAGTTTATAGAGTTCTATGCCTTAAAAGGCAGAGTGATGAAGTTATGTATATATTTAGCAGGAGGTTTTCCAACATCTATTACAATTTTCCCAAACAAATTCAACCCACTAAAGCTGCATCCATGCTCCATTATACAACAAGCCTTCATCCAGATTTGTCTTTCCTTCTGATGGAAAGAAGACATAAGTCCTTACAACAAATGTTTAATGATGATTAGGAGATTCAACACAATATCCAAGCATGTGAACATATTTGAAATGTGTGTTTGGATGCTCAATAACATGAAAGTGAATATGAACATGAAACAGTTGATTGGAATTTTGAGCCTAGAGTTGATAATATCATATTCCCTCCCAAAGTTTTTAATGCCAATGATTTTGCAAAGATTTATATCCCACTTGTTGAACAAGGAAGTGTTGATCCATTCCATGATAAGAAAAAGGTTTATTATTTTATGTATTCATTTGTAGATGGTTGAAAAAATGAGTTTTCAAATCTGTTTGTTGAAGAGTAGGTCGATGTTCCAAGTTTTTTCTTGTTAGATGACATTGCAGATGTTGTTGATTTTCCCATATATGATGAATATGATGATGATTTTGATGCTCACGTCACAGAGAAACTATCTATATGTTCTCTATCAGAAAATGACCCTTTTTAGCAATGTTGTGATAGAAACCAACCTACATATCACAATTACAAATAATAAAGTACTAAATCAGCTCAAGGGAATTCTTTACCTTTATGATTTTGTTCATTTAAATTATTGAAATAAAATTCTAAGATTATCATTGAAGAAGATGAATGTGTGTTGAGGCCAAATCTCATTGATTCACCAGAACAAATTGACAATACATTGCAACAATCTTCTGATATGGTTGATGACCCTATCACTTGTTATGTAGAAGGTCTTATCGGTTCAAAATTGCAGCCATTGGTCGAAGAGGAATCTAAAAATTAGTGTGTTCATCCATCTAAAGAAATTGAAAATTGTGCATGTGAAAACAATGAAGAAAACGAAGAAGGTTTTGAATCAGGTGAAAGAACCTTGCCATTATGTTTTTCTTCTTTCAAATTGCTAAAACAAAATGTTTATAATGTTTCAAATCAGAAATCCTCCAGACATGATGTAGAATATTCAGAAAGCAATGGACCTAGAAATGAAAACTATCTTCCTATATGTTGTTCTTCTTTTGAATTGTTGAAAACAAATCATGAGATAACAGAGGAACAAGGAAAGTATGATTGCATTCACAATGGCACTATTTTAAACGAGAAAATTGTTATTTGTGAAGAAGACCAACAACCTTCTCATACATTTAATGATCAGGTGATTGATTGCATGGAAGGTTACTTCAGTTCATATTTGCAACCCGTGCTCAGCTATCAGCCTAAAAAAGAAGATCAAGTTGATCAAGAAATTTTTGTTAAAGGTTATCTTCCTTCCTCTGAAACTAATATAAGTATGCAACAAGATTTCTAGCAAGGCAAAGTGTTTCAAAGTTGTCTTTCATCCCCTGAGAATGATGTGGTGGTCCAATTTCTAAATGGCCTAGACATGGATTGGGATTCTGAAACTGCATCTATGGAAACTTCAAGTATTGAACAAACAAATTACATAGAGTTTCAATAAAGCAAAAAAACAACATATGTCAGTTTTCAATTAGAAATATAGAAAGATAATGAAGAGGCAGTGGTTTTATTTGATTCGTTTGAAAATCATGGTTTTGAAAATGCATCCATGGGAAATCTAGACTGTGAAATAGTGCATGTTGTTCACTTTTCACATTTGCAGCAATATTATGAGAAGAAACTTATTTTTGATCATTTATTTGAAAGCCAAAATGACAATACTCAAGCAAATTTCTAGAAGATTAATAAAACCAAATCAGAACCATTTGATGAACAAGAGGATAATCTTGATGCACATAGTATGGTTGTCAAATTTAAATATGTTAAAATATGTATGAATGTTTTTGTTGATATGCATGGAATATTAGACAAACCTATTGTTGGCATTCCATTTGAAAGTGTTCCCAGAACTGAAGAAATAGAGCAAGAGAAACAAACACTTATGAAGGAGGCTTGTCTTTTTGTTTTTGTCCATCAAGAAGAAATGATTTTTCATGATTTTCAAGATATTGTGGCTATCCTATTACAACCTATAGTGAAGGAGGAGTTTGTTTCATCCATAAGCTCAAGTTTTGTATTCAAATTATTCTTTCGGCTGTCGTATTTTACATTTGTCCGCTTACTTAAGAAAGATGTGAACGGGGAAAAATTGGGAAGACAATTGCTTGATTGGATGCATTGGCACTTTAGCATCACTTGATTGAGAATTCATTTCAACATTTTTTAGAGTAGGTAAGTGAAAATAATCTTGTTGGTCAAGCATTTTTTGGATTTCCAGTAGTGTATATAGTCAGATTTCTAGCGGTATATTCAGTACCCAATGGTTAGTAGTGTGTAGAGATCGTTTTTTAGCATACACTGGTGACAGGTTGGAGCACAGTACACACATGTGTTTTGGGAGCATCCCCATGGATCCGAAACCTAGTCTACAAGTTCTTTGCTACCTCACAGGGAGGGTAACATCCCCAGTTTGAGCCTATGTTATCACTATAATAATTTCTTGGAATCCAAGTCTTGAGATTTGGCGGAACACTAAATCAATAAAAAGGAGTGTTAGATTAGTGGGTGGGGTCATATCTAGTGGACATGGTTAAATTCACTGGAGACGTAGAGTGATGGCACCTGGTGGGCCATAGATATTGAGCCACCCAGATCGATGGTTAGGAGACATATCGGGTGAGAAAATAATGTGGAGGTTAATTACTTGAGAGCGGGCTAGGGAAAATACCATGGTTTCACCTAGCGGACACGTGACACCACCAAGTGCATATTGGGGGGAAAAGAAGGTAGAATTGAAACCACCCAAGCTCACCCCAATGCCACGTATTAGAAAATCATTTGATATATGTCACTTCTGAAGATTGTGTGAGAAATAGGAAGAGTTAACGGCTTATTAAATCACATCAGTACAGTTGTTCGAGTACTTTACGTTGTGCAACGTCTGGTAAGCACAACCATAAGGAGGATATCAAGGCTCATCATTCGGAACTGATGACCGAGAGTGATAGGATTTTGTTCAGACAAGTAATTCAATCAATAATCTGTGATTAGGCACTCGATGACAATCTCCTTTCAAAACATAGATAAAATTACTCTATTTTGAGCAATCAACACTTCATTTTTGAACGAAGTAATTTCAAACAGGATCAGCTTCCTAATTTCTATATGATAAAGGGAGACAAGTCTGATTTTTTCTACAAAACTTGGAAAATGGATAAAGATGATCAAGCGGCCTCTAGTGAACCAAGATTTTCAACTAATATGGTGAATTCATCAGTGAAGAAGAAAGAGAGGTTGGTCGCACAGATATTAACAACGAAATTTCATAGAGATCCCACAACAGAGCCAGAAGAAGATAAAGAGGTCAGATTTAATCTCATCATGAAAGATTTAATCATCAATGGATATGCGGATAGGTGCTACAAGAGAATGGTAAAGTGGAAGCGGAGCAAGCAAAAAAAGACAAGGATCAGAGCTAAGGTGGTCGAAAGAGTTGGGGAAAACCAACCTGCATGTCTTGATACGTTAAAAGAAGAATTTTCCAAGATGGATTAGATTGCAGGCTAAATTTAGTCTGTGTCAAAGAATTTTGTAATAATATTGACAAATGACCTTCAAGGGAAAAAACCTCAATTATGTCAGTTTTGTTTATAATGTCCCCTAGAAAATAGGAGTTCAGTTGTTGTACGTTACTCTTTTGTAACCGACAACTATTTTTGGAACTTTGGGGAAGATGATTCGTTCTCAATCCCTGATGTAAGCTACCTATATATACTATTACGAAGATAAATAAAGTTTGGGAAGGACCAAAGAGGGGCCTTCCCTCGTAGGAGGAAGAATTTGTAAATCCATGGAGCTAAAGTGAATATACAATGTAGAGCATTTTGAACTAGTTATGAAAATATTATAATTGTTGTGATATGAGTTTTGTTTTCTCTTATAGTGTGTATTTCTTGTGTCTTATAAATCCCATTTACATTATCCTCTTTTTAAATTGTAGAGTTAAGAGTCCATAATTTGTCTTATGACACTCTCGACTTAGCAATTTAAATGATTTAATCTTCTTCTTAACTAATTCAGATTTCATTTCAATATTCTCCGATGTAGTTATTTGTTTCCCTTTTTCTCTCTCACCATGCATATTTCAGTTTTAAAAAATTAGACTCATTACCTCATTTATCCTTTCTCCTCTAGATTGTCTAATGGCCTACCACTTCTTTATTCATTTTTTACTCCATAGCTCCAAGTGTYACCCCCCTCTTTTGCCAACAACTGTATGAAGCCCCCAAACAAACCAAATCTAGCCATTGATTATCAAATAAATATCAAGTGACACAAGAGAGACCTCTCTGAGTTGAGAAGGCTAGTGCCCAACTCTAAAGTAGGTTGAAACAGTTACCTCTATCGTTTGTCTGTTAGCTAGACAAAATTTATTGAGTGCTAACAGGATGAAGGGGAAGAGAGATGGTAAATTGGATTTTTGGCTATGTGTTTGAGAAGCCTATGCGAGAATGTTTGCTAACTAGTTTTGGAAGTTGAGTGTCAGACTGAGACCCATCCTTGTGTATTCATAGCCTTGTCTCATGGGTGACTTGTTGTAGAGACTTGGAACAACAATGTCTAATTTTAGGTGGAACTTCCTTGGTCTACAACTAGTTGGTGATTGGTTTTATTAAAGATAAGTGCTCTCTTTCATGTGTTTCTTTGCTTGTATATTTATTTATGTCGTGTATTCATTATTATCTCTAAGATGTGTATTTATAATGTTCCTGCTTGTTTTTTATTTTTGTGCATGGCATGATTAATAATTATTTTAAAGGCTATCATGAATATTGATTATTGCATGAGATGTTTTTGTGTTTCTTTCATTCTTCTTTATTAATGAATTTTTTTCATAATTCAAAATCAGTTCTTGAAGTGTGTTCTTGAAGTAGCGCTCAACCTACTGGTGGTTGGGTATGTTACAATTCCCAACATAAGGCACATTATTCATTTCTCTCAACACTATATTTTTCATATTTTGATATTTAGGTACATATACTCTGCCCCTGTACATGGGGATTCCATCCTCTCCCAACTCTTAATCTTTAATTTTCTATTGAAAATTACCTTGTTGTAATGTTTCTTTTGTTTGCAAATAATGCTGATATGATTTTGCGGATTCCAAATTTTTGTTTTTTAAATCATATGTGTACATGCCAATGGTTGTAGCATGCATCTCATGCACTCTCCTACCGATTTCATTAGCCACCTTGTTTTATTTTCCTTTGATACACTTTATATCAAATTCATACGGACTCACAAATTCCATCCATTTAATTTGTCTAGCATTCAAAGTTGGCTATCCAAAAAAATATTTTATAACAGTATGGTTTATTCTCAAATAAAACATTTTTCCCATAAGATAGTTCCTCCACATGTTTAAGGAATGAACTATGGATAACAATTTTAAATCATGTGTAGAATAATTACTTTCATGTTCTTTCAACTTCCTTGACTCATTACATATCACATGTCCATTTTAGGTAAGGAATCCACCAATCCCTTCATTTCAAGCATCAGTGCACACAATAGAATTCTCATTTGGATCAGTAATATTCGATATTGGTGCACTTGTCAATAATTTCTTCAAGAACTAAAAAAATTATTCACATTCAGAGGTACATTCAAACTTTACACCCTTATTTTGCAAATAAGTGATTGGATGTGAAATATTTGAATAACATTCAATAAATCTTCTATAATAACCCACAATTCCCATGAAAGATCTCACCTCTGAGATATTATTTAGGGATGGCCATCCTCTAATGGATCTTATCTTCTCAGATTCCACTGCTATCCCTTCCTCTGAAATAATATGGCCCAAATAATATATCTTCCCTTGATAAAATGAGAACTTTATCGGCTTGACATAGAATTGGTTCTCCCTCAATACCTGTAGCACCATCTTCAAGTGTTTATCATGTTGTTCTTCAGACTCAGAGTAGATACGTATGTCATCCAAGGAGAGAATGAAAAATGTATCTAGGTAATTTTTTAAAATACCATTCATCAAACACATGAATATAGTTGGTGCATTTGACAACCCAAATGGCCTCAACAAACACATATTGACCATACCTTGCTCTAAATTTTGTCTTGTTGACATCTTCTTATTTAATCCTCATTTAATGATATCCTAAACTGAAGTAAATATTGGATAATATCTTTACAACTTTCAATTGATAAAAAAATATCATCTATCCTTGGTAAATGATACTTTTTCTCTACGGTCACCTTATTCAGTTGCATGAAATAAATCCATAGCCTCAAGGTGCCATCCTTCTTCTTCACAAATAATATTGGGGCACCCCAAGGTAACACACTTGGGCATATATACCCCTTCTTCAAAATCTCTTGAAGTTTCATCTACAATTCTTTCAATTATGGTGTGCTCATCCTATAAGGCACCTTGGAGACTAGGGAATCTCTAGCCATCAAATTTATAGAGAAATTAATATCTCTTTTAGGTGGAGATAATGGTATCTCTCTGAAAACATCCTGAAAACATTTCAATACTAGATGATATTCAATACTTGGCACTTTATCCTTAGTTTCCTCTTCCATATGGGTTGCATAAATTCCGCGTCCTTTCCTGAAGCTTGTTTTTAGCTTCAAGGTTGAAATTTCTTTGATAGATATTTCCCTTGGAATACCATGAACTATTCTCAATTTCCCTTCCTCATCTGAACAAGTGAATTCCTTATTGTAACAATCCAAGACAACATAATTCTTATCTGACCAATCCATACCAATTAGATAATCATATGAATCCAAAGGTATGGTATTTAAATCTACCTTTATGCTCAGTCTATTCATGTTCATTGGAAAATCCTTAAACAACTCATTGATTATTCTTTTATCTTCCGTGGCTAGTTGAACCAACCAATATTTACCATGTTTTATCCTTTGCAAATAAAATATTTCCAACAACTTAGAATCTATATAACTATGACTAGCTCCTGAATCAATTAAAATAATGTTAGGGACCTAACCTCCCTAACCCCTCACGTAGGTAGAATAATATAATTCCATGTAATAAAGGCCAATATTAATAAGGCCTAGAAATAAGGAAGAATAAATCAAATGTAAGAAGACCTAATAGAAGCTTCCACTTCTAGAAGGATCTTCCTCTAGATGGTTCTTTTGGATATATAGATTTAGTATAAATAGAAGTAGAGGGTATGATATGTAATGTCTTGGATATTATTGTAATAGAGCTCTTCTTTGCTAGAAGTTTCCCTGTCGAAGAGGCAAGTGAACATTTCTCTCAGTAATCAAAGTGCTCTTTCTGGTGTTATTATAGTATTATTCCCGTGTTATTGTGGTATGTTTTTCGTTATATCATTGTTTCTTTTCCATTTCTAGCTAATTATTTTTGTTCTTCATACTATTTTATAACTAGAATACTACAAGTGGTATCAAAGCACCTTCCTCGATAGAAAATTGTGGGTTAATTTTTTTTCAGGGTAGAGATGTATTCCAGCATCTTAAATCTACAAAGATCTGGCATTACATGCATAAACCCATGGTTGGGGATTCATACACACAGAAAATAAAATTGGTACTTAAGCACACATTTGTTGGCCATCCTTGTAACCCTTGTTGGTACCCCTTCGAGTGGTAGCGCATAATACAACACCTGTATACAGATCAGCCTAGATGTCCTCAAGCCCTCCATAGATAAACCAATCAACCACCTAACTACTATAGTCCCACCAAGAAAAATTCTCGATAACATACTCTCTAGTACATGGGTAGTCGGGTAGTATAGTTAAGGGCATGGTCTAGCCTCCTTAGTTGGTGCCCTGAGATATTGGGTTGATTACTATTATTGGACCCCGCATGTATATTAGAGAGCTATAGCATAGGGAAAACCCTTGTCTGTATAACCCTTGAATACCCTAACCCTTGGGATGGAAATACAAATAGAACAGACAAGATCTATTACCATGCAATTGGGTCTTCTGCATTCGGGTGTAAACTTACTACACATTTCTTGTTGTTAAGCATTTGAGGATTTCAGCACTGCAGTATTATTCAGGTCGGAGTATAAATCCATAGGAGTAAAAAAAAAGAGTATAGTGGTCTTGTCGGCACACTTATTTGGGACTTATCCCACGGGGTTTCTCTCTTCTCCCTGATTCCAGTGATACCTATCATTCTTAACACAATTTTTGTTTTTGTGGACCCGACCCTTCCTCAACACCCTTATTTGGCCACTATCCCATTGGATCCCTCTTTTCGCCTTGATCGCAGTGGTACCTATCATTTGACACCCTTCTACGCAATGGTCCCACCCACCCCTTCAGAACCCTTTTGTTTCCCCTATACCATTTTCCTACCCATTTTCCCAAATGGCTACCACCAGAGCCCAAGAACTCAATATCTTGATTACTGACAACCACCAGAACCAGGAAGACATCAATACTATCAATGCCAAGATTAGCACAATCAATTCATATATTGTGATCCTTAAGGAACAATGTTCATACATCAAAGATATCAAAGAAAACTTTATGGGTCGTTCCCATAACCCATCCTCTTCTAAAAATCCCTCCTATCAGAATGACCATGACTCTCCCCATTACCAAGACCCTCATACTAACCACTTTTCTCAAGACCTTCGCCCTCCCAAGATTGAGGTGAAAAAATTTGATGGATTGGATCCCACCAGCTAGGTCACCCAAATGGAACATTATTTCTCTTTGCATGGAATTACTGATGATTTACCCAAGCTTCGTTATGGTTTCCTCCATTTGGATCTGGAATTTTGGCAATGGTGGCAATGGAGAAAAAAGGCATGCCAAGGGTATCTTGCTTGGACACAGTTTGTGGCCAAACTTTATGACCTCTTTGATTCTAACACCCACCATTTAGGCCATTTGACCAAGTTAAAGAAGTCTGGGACACTGGAAGACTTTACTTCCACATTTGAGCACTTGGATTTCAGAATGGAGGGTATGTCAGATTCTTTCTTTAGTGAATCATTTATAAGTGGCCTCAAAGATGAAATTTGTGCCCATGTTCTCATGGCACGCCCCCAAACTTGGTTGGAAGCTACTCAACAAGACAAGGAAGCCCAACAAATTGTCTCCTCCCAGACCCACAAACCCTCCTTTCCTCCATGCCTTAAACCCACAATTGTTTCCCCTCCTGCCACTCCCCTCAAGATCCAGAAATTAACCAGGGCTAAAATGGATGAACGCCAACTCAAGGGTATTTGTTATAATTGTGATGAAAAATATTTTCCCGGGCACAAGTGTAAGGAACAAAATATTTTTATGGATATGAGTGAGGATATTTCTAAATACAATGTTGGTGTTCCAAATGCGATGACACTACCACCACCATCTGACCTCGCCCCACCCTTTGACCCACCCAACATTGACTTGGTGATTTCACTTAAGGACCTCACTAGATTTTTTTCTCCCCAGACTCTCAAATTAATTGGTTACATAAAAAATAGGAGAGTCATCATCCTTGTGGACAGTGGTAGAACCCATAAATTTATTCATCGCCGCATTCCTGAAGAAGTCAATTGTTACATCAGTGTCATTAATAATTTTCAAATCATGATTTTCAATGGTGGTTCCATGAAATGTGGGGGACAATGTGAAAATGTGCGCCTCCAAATTGGTTAGTATCACCTTAAATCCCATATGCTTTCTATAGACATGGGTGGTTGTGACATTGTTCTTAGTGCCAAATGGTTACGCACTCTATGCCCCATTCTCATGGATTTTAAGGACTTAACCATGCAATTCCATCAGGAGGTACAACAGTATAAGTTCCAAAGAATAACAATAGGCTCCCTTGAGATTATTAGTTCCCATCGCATGGAAAATCTCTTGAAAAAAGGTCATTGAAGTATTATAGCCCAAATCCACTCTATTAATGTTGTTGAGACACCTTTTGTGAATCCCAACCTCTAATCTATCCTCTCCCTCCACCAAGTTGTTTTTAACAGCCCCCAATAACTTCCCCCTTCCCATGGAGTCCATGATCATTCCATCCCTCTCATCCCAGGCAGTATTCCTCCCAATGTTCAACCTTATCATCATCCCTTTGCCCGAAATAATGAAATAGACAAAATTGTTCATTAATTACTAGAAGCTGGTGTTATCCATCCCAATACTATCCCCTATTCTTCCCATGTGGTCATGGTACTCAAGAAAGAATGTACTTGGCACATGTGTCCTGATTTCCATGCCCTTAACAAACTCACAAGAAAAGACAAATTCCCCATTCTGGTTATTGATAACATCTTGGATGAATTGAGTGGTGCTCAGTAATTCACCAAATTGGATCTACATTCTAGATACCACCAAATCTGTATGAAAGATGAAGACATTCCCAAGATGACATTTTGCACTCATGAGGGTCATTATGAATTCTCAGTAATTCCCTCTGGATTGTGTAATTCTCCTTCCACTTTCCAAAGTCTTATGAATCATGTATTTCATCCTTTTTTCTATTATTTTGTCTTAGTATTAATTGATGATATTATCATCTATAGTAAAACTTGGTCATCCAATCTCTCCCATGTGAATCAAGTTCTCCATCTACTCTCTAAGCACCAATTTTTCCTCAAACAATCTCAATGTTCCTTTTGTGCCTCCAAAGTGGAATACCTAGGTCATATTGTTGGCAAGGATGGTGTCTGAGTGGATCCTAAGAAAATTGAATCTATGCAAGATTGGCCTCAGCCTAAAACTCTTAAGAGCTTACATGGTTTTCTGGGTTTAACAAGCTATTATAGGAAGTTTGTTTGAAATTGTGGAAATATTGTAGCTCCTCTCACTTCCCTCCTTAAAAAGAATGCTTTCACTTGGTCTTCAATTGTGGATCAGGCCTTCCAAGACTTAAAACATGCTATGTGTTAGACCCCTGTCCTATAACTCCTAGAATTCACAAA
>SNQJ01S0039816.1:22856-46909 GCA_010110895.2 Picea sitchensis
CTTGTCAAGCATTCATATTTTGTTGATCAAACAAGTATTTTAAACTAATATTATCAAACATCAACAAAAATATTCTTCCTATAATATAGTGTCACCACATCTTAAGGGCATGTATTATAGAAACTAGCTCTAAATCATGAGTAGCATGATTCTTTTCGTGTTCTTTAAGCTTTCTAGATTCATAAGCTACTACACAATTTTCTTGCATTAAAACCCCTCCTAAACCTTGTTTGCAAGCATTTGTACATACAACAAAATATTTATATGGATCTGTAATTTTTAGTATAGGAGCAGTAGTTAGGAGGTGTTTTAATTTATTAAAACTTTCTTGACATTTTTCTGTCCAATTAAATTTTATTCCCTTCTTCTGTAATGAGGCTATAGGATATGCAATATTTCCATAACCTTCAATAAAACATTCAAATCAACATAGTTTTTGAAATCATTCGTAAAAAATTCACACTTTCCAACAAATTCAATTACTTTCCTTTATGTACATATAGCAAGTTGAACTAACCATGACTTTTCAAATTTGTTTTTCTGTAATTTGAACATCTTCACAACTCTAGGTGAAATATAACTTAAACTAGTACCATGGTCAATCAAAATAGAGATTGGTTCATGATTTAGCATACCTTCTATTTCCACCATAGAAGTCTAATGATTTGCTTGTCTATTTTCCAATGCTACACTGATTTTTGGAATGTTCCTTGCAATTTATTCAACTGTAGAAGCTTCACAGACAGTATGCAAATTGTTTTTTTTTTCTTCCTAAGCAGAAAGTCCTTGCAATAATGTGGGTCACCACACTCCCATCTTTTCAAAGGTTCTCTTTGGGATTTATTTTTATTATAAATAGTAACTGGTTATTTTTCATTATTCCCAGATGGATTATAAGTTTTATTACCTTTATAGTTACTCCCTTGACAACTTCGTTGATGATTTCCAAAATTCTTATTATAAAATTGTGTTCCTTTTCCTTTCTATTCAAATTTATTATGATTTTTATCTTTCCAGTTGTTTACATTCTGATTTTTGTTTTTATTTTGTTCATAACTAAAACTCTCCTTCCTCGTTGCTTCTTCTAAAGTTATTGGGTTATCATATTCAATTATTTATTTATAAACGAGAGGTAGACAGTTTATAAAACATTGAATATTTGGTTTTCATCAACAATATAAGCCACATAACGTAACAAACATTATAACTTACTGCACAAATCCCTTATCGTCATACTTCCCAGTTTTAAATCATAAAACTCCTTAGCCTTTTCCTCGTAATATTATTCTGACAAGTATTTTCTTTTAAAATATTTCTTAAAAGTTCTCCAAGTTACATATCATTCTTTAATATGTTTTACCTTTTTTATACCTTGCCACCATATATCATCTTTCCCAATCAAATTGTATATTTCCATTTTCAATTTTAATTCACTAGAATAATTATATATTTGAAAGTATTTCTTCATTCCTAAAATCCTTGCTTCAACCTCTTCTCCTCTTTCAATTTCACCATTGAACAGAGGGGGCTTTATCTTTTTAAATTCCCTAGTGATTTCATCGTAAGACTTGCATTTATTTTTTGTTTCCAACTTGTTACTATCATTGTTTTTACTTGAATCTTCATATTTTTGTTTTATTTTATTATCCAATTTCTCATTAGTAGATTCAATGTCAATATTTGAAGATGCTTGTTTTCTTACTTTTCGTTTGCATGCTTTGTTTCCAATTTCATTAGAGCCAAACTTCTTATTCTTAAGGTTTTCACGATCGTGCAATTTATTTAATAATACATCATTTAATTCTTCTTGTGCTTTTAAGATACGTTCGTTATCAGCTTACACACTTTGTAATTTTTCTTTTAAATCCTTAACTATTTGTAACATTTTTTACTGATTATCATTTCTACTTTCGTTTTGATTTACCCATATATTCTCTGCATTAAATTTTTTGTGTTCCACATTATCTTGATGTTTTGGACGAGAAAAACTTTCACAACAGTGTCAACATGATTTATTATTTTTTGGATAGATCTGTACCATATGACAAGCACTCCTATTTTTATGTGAATGATGGATGGTTAGTGTGCATGGTTTCCATGGCCATGTTGTTGGCCTATTAACCAAATTGTTTATTTATTTCTTAGGGTTCATAGAAGATGCAATTGCAAAGAACCTACTACCTCCTTAGTGAATCGCATCTCTAAATTCCTAGCTACCTCACATGTATCCATATTATGTGTAATTTGGTCCCTCATCTACATGGGGTTAAAGGCTGGGTCATTTTGTGGGAAGATGCCATTTCATGCATAGTGGACTTTCTCATGGCCGATGATTGTTAGATAGTGAGAATCGAAAGACACAGCAAAAATGTTATGTATGATATGTGAAAGGTGTCCAAATTCAGGCATGAATCCATTATATCAAACTAGGTGATAGACCCACTAAGGGACTTTTTAAATCCGTAGCCTCTAAGGAAGAAAGTGATCACATCCCTTCCCATGATCATATTACCACATTTGAATCCATTGAATCTATGTTTGTTGGAAATGATAAAATGGATTTCTAGGACAATAACACCTCTAAAGAAATATGCAAGGCTAGTCAAAAGTGTCATGGACTTATTCCCTATGAAGTATGAGAAGATTAGAAAACAATCATGCAATGTGGCATGACCACTTGATAAGATCATAGGTACCCTACATGATATGGTAGATGATAAGGATCTTGGGTTGGATACATTTCCATGAGAATTTTTTGAATCCACTTCGGAGTTTTTGGGGCCATGCCTACACAAAATTTGTGGTAAACCTCTCACCTCTCAATACTTAGGGGTAAATATAAATCGGTCTCTCTTCAAGTTCATCACTAAGTTTGGTGACTAAGAACGTTACTAGCTAGAGATACATTACCTGACTTAGTTTTACATATAAAATTCTTGCCAAAGTGATTTCCCTAAGGGTCAAACACATGTTGTCAAATATTATGAATCCTAAGTAAATAGGCTTCATTAAAGGATGGTACATCTTAGACAACATCAATGTTGTCTTTGAGGGCATGTACTAGGCTAGATAGTCTTACCTTGATGCCCATTTATTAAAATTGACTTTGAGAAAGCTTATGATAGGGTCAAATAGTTTTTCATCCATGTTGAAAGCATTAGGGTTTTGGACTTACTTTATTTGTAGTGTGGAAACTCCTTTTTCCAATTAATCTACTTGTATATATATATATATCATTAAAAATATGATGCAGTGGATTTGTTTCAAACTAATAGGTAGGGTTACCCCTTGGCCCTATCACTTTCTGTCATGGCTATTGAAGACTTGGTCTCTTTGACTAGTTGAAAATTTAGTATGGGGTTGGTGCAGAGACATCCTCTCCCAAAACATGATGTTTGATAGCTCATAAATGACATTTCACTAAAAAATAGTTTATGACCATTTTGGAAGATCAAACCTTCTAGGTCAAAACAACAGATTATTTGAATACTTTTTATTTGGCCTCAACCTCAAACTTTCAATGGTCATTGATCCAATGATTTTGAGAAATATGACAAATAATGCCTAATTAGTTGTCTAATCAAAACCAAGCCTAGATTAAACAAGGACAAGTATTAAAGTTCTTGGGCATCCCTTTTTCCTTTGGAACTTTCCTTAAATATTTCTGAGAGGTACTAATCGAAAGGATTTAAAAGAAAATCAATAAATGGATTATTAATCCATTGGCATTGCTTCCCAAGTTCCATTTTTTCACTGAAATCCTTTTAGACAACCATGTGTACTACTCTTCTTGTTGGGTGCCTTCTCTTGCAGTCTACTTTCACCTAGAAAAATCTATTCACTTCCTTTTCTATGCTAAGTTAGATTAAAGAAACGGTTTCCATGAAATTAAATTTGACTTGTCTTGTACTCCAAGGGAATATGGGGGCTTGGACATCATTAAAAATGACCTCCAAGACCATGACTTCTGAGACAATTGGATCATTAGTGTTATTGAAGTAAAATAGGTTTTGGATTAAAAAAAAGGGGGGACCTATGGTAAATCTACCTAGAATTATATTTCCTTGGAAATGTTTATAGTTAATTGTGTTATAGTAAAAATTCAAGGTGCTTTAGTGGTTCAAAGCATATAGAAGGCTTGAGGTGTCATTAATCCCTTTTTGACCTGGATGATCCAGGATGATCCAGGAACGCTCACAAAGGTCAAGGAGGATCGAGAATTCTCATAGAGTTCCAGGAGGATCCAGGAACACTCACAGAGGTCTAAGAGGATGGAGAACGCTCACAGAGGTCCATGAGGATCCAGAAAAGATCAAAATTTGACTGTCTCAAATTCTCTTGAAAAATATATCATTTCATAGAGATTCGTGATAAATTTACAATGGCATAAAAATCACCTCAAATGGAGTTCGTATGCAAACGTTATATCCAGTCAAAGTTCATGTCAAACAGGGCAAAAGTCAAAGTCAAGGTGACACATGTCACCACTGGAAGGGTGACATGTTTCCTCTATGTACAACAAGATGATTTCAGTATGACACAAAGTGACATAAGAAAGGTGACGTGGAAGAATGAAAACATGCCACGTGTCACCAGAAAATGGACTTTTTAGAGGTCCATTTGAACCAATAAAACTTTGACACGTGTGATTCGTACAATGATGTGTCATAAATACGATGATGTCTCGGATGATGTTGTAAGGTAAAATAGGAATACTGGTGGACCTGTTATCACATACAGTTGTTCAAGTTCGCAGGTGATAGCCATCAGTGCACAAAGCAAGAAAAGGCAATTACAATGGCATATTTTCCCTGTGCATTTTAGAAGTGGCGCTACCTCCAAACACAGATGGAAGGTCTCCAAAGTTAGCGGGTGGATAAAATTTTGGTAGGGGCACTAAAGGTAGTCAGCGCACCTAGATCTCAACTCCCCTCTAGATCGATGGTTGTTGATCATATTGGGGCCACAACATGCGCGGACGTTAAGCATGCTACATATAGCAGCATTGAGAAGTTCAAAGTGAGGTTTGTGGAAAGAGAGTTCTCCTAGAGAGAGAAAGTCGACTATGAGGAGAAATTTTTGCCAGTCTTCAATTAGACTTCCATTATAGAATTTATGTCCTTAGCTTCATTTATGGTATGGAGGATACATCATATGGATGTGAAGACAACTTTCCTCAATGGGATCATTGAGGAAGAAGTGTACATAGAGCAGCCTCAAGTATTTGAGGTAAGTGGGAAGGATTCCCATATGTGCAGAATTAATAAATCCTTGTATGGACTCAAGAAAGAACTAATAGCATGGTATTCCAAGATCAATGGATGTCTGTAGAGTATGGGCTTCATCAAAATTGAAGCAAATCCTAACTTATATTATATATTTTTTTCACACAGATCTTCCCATTTTGGTGTTGTACGTAGATGAATTGTTTTCTATAGGTGTAAATAATCTCATTGTAGAGTGAAAAGAATACATGGAAACTAACTTCAAGATGAAATAAATTGGCATGATGCATTACTTCTTGAGATTGGAGGCTTGGCAGAGACCATGGGAGATTTTCCTTGGGCAGGGTAAGTATGTAGTTAAGATCCTGAAGAGGTTTCATATGGAGGACTGCAAAACTATGGTGTTGCAGGGGCTTGTCAACTCTATCAACTAGACCTGATAGTCAGAATGAAAGTTAGTCAATTTTCTATTCGAATATGTAAATCAGTTGATTGCATATTTAAGTCGATCCACCTAGGAAGTTAGGAAGTTGCAACTTCCTTGTAACTAAATGTGCAAGTATAAATATGTGACTATGTAACAAAGAAATTTGGCTATTGTGATACATAATAAAGTGAATATTGTGGGTATATCCATTACTTTATGTATTATTCTATATCTTATCTATGTGTGTGCTTGTATATTAGTCCACTGTAGTATATTTCTATGTGTGAAGGACTACTGGTAACTTCTGCATACAATTCCATAGATTACAACAATGGTTCTATTGTTAGTAGTTCTTGAACCTATGTGTGTAAAATAATGCACAAATAAATGTTTATCTTTGAAGAGGTATGTGAGTGATGGGAGCACAAGGTCAACAATTATATAAAAAAATAAAAAATAAAAAGGAGAAATCAATTGACTTTGTCTGAAGCACAAGAAAAATTATTTACAGAAACTCAAGAGCGATTTCTTGAAGCTATCCTAGAATAAATAAGAAAATACATCAATCAATATAATAATGAGTATACACACTATAGAAGAACAATTAATGCTAAAAATCATCAACAGAGGTCGGGAAAATTTCCAAGAGTGGGTCGAGAGAATTTCTCAGGAATATTGTCAAGAAAAATCAATTGAAGATATAACATCAACCAACACATTCAAAGAAAAAATTTATATTGGTATTCACAATGGTTTCTTTTGCACTATACCTTCGTTGCTACATAAGTTCATGTTAGGCAAAGGAGTGGGTCATATTTTTTAATAATGACCTCCTCTTAGTTCACCACCACCAAATTCTAACTAGGAGGAATGTAAAAGAAAATGGGAAGAATTATTAGATGCCAACAACAAATACATGCAAATCTTGGGATTTCTTCTTATGAAAATGATCTTGGAAACCTTGGATAACATCATCGACTTTGAGTAAGTTGGTCCGCAATGTGGGTTCTGTGATCCATGAGATTCCATAGTCAGAAATGACTTAAGTCAGACACACTAAAGAGAATAATGTCACAATCAAGGAGGAAGATGACTGAAAGATAATACACATTAGAACAATAATTGAAAAGGAAGACTGCATGTCGAATGTAGTATCACAAACCTTCGCCTGACAAATTCATAAATTGGAATCGGAAAAAAGAGAAAGGAGGAGAGAAGAAACATGTAACATGAGGGGCCTATGGAGTTTGAATATAAAATAATCCTAAGGGATGTTGATCACTATAATGCTGGACTCATCTGAGATTGGAAATGACTGACTAGATTTCAGAGGAGAAACTCTGACGCTTCCTATGAGGAGTAAAATTCTACAGTTTGTAGAGGCATGCATTGGCGCCCTTCAACTGGTAAACACAACATAAAGTATGGATGTTGATGAATTTCACCCCGCGATACATCGATCCCCCATCAGATATGTTATTCCATGTATAAGATACTTCCTCCATCAAAGGCTTCATACAAATCCTCAATCCTCCAAGGTGTGGTATAGAATGGACGAAAATGGAAATATATGTGATATATTTTTTATTGAAATTACATAAATAGATAAAAGTCAACTTAGAATTTAAGAATAAGAAAACATACTCCTCCATATTAAGGATCTCACAGACTTGTCCCCCCTACCGAATCTACTTATTGAAGAAGAAGAATTTAGATCAATGAATAGTCAAGACAAAGCAATGTATCCATTTGAAACACATTTCAGTGATTACATACATAAAAGTTACCAAACAAATGATACAATCCCACTAAACAAAGAAATTGATATACCAACGAATCCCAGTCCGACCAAAGTACAACAATTGATTTTTCCAAATGATTCGATCAACTAGCTATCGACTCGGCCATTATAAACACAACCAACTTCATTGTTGACTCTTTCAATCGATCGATAGATGAAAACCCATGTTATAAGTCCAAATCCAAAACCTTAGTCCAAAGAAAATATGGGTATAAACCACATTCCTATTTATGAGGGAGATGATGATCCTAAACTACATAGGTTTGTTTGTGAGAAAGTTTGGCACGTTGTTGATAATATAGATGAAGAAAAACAAATGGCTCACTTTGGTGCAACATTGTGAGCTAGAGCACTCACGTGGTTCATGAACTACATAGATAATTAGAGGTAGTCAAAAGAGGATACTAAGAACATTTTCCTTAAATTCTTCAAATCCAAAGGCACTAAGCATCTAGCAGCACAACATCTCAAAGAGATCAAACAAATCCCAGGAGAAACAGTGTGTGAATATGATAAAAAATTTAAGGATTTGCTCAGTCATATTCCTTTTATCATTGAAATTCCATGAATATATGAATGTTGGCTCAGGAGTTAAGAAGAAGAAAACATACTCCTCCATATTAAGAATCTCACAGATTCTTCCCCCTGCCAAATCTACTTATTGAAGAAGAATAATTTAGATCAATGAATAATCAATACAAAGAAAAATGTCCATTTGAAACACAGTTCATTGAATACATAGATAAAAAATTCCAAATGCATGAAACAACCCAACTAAACTAGGAAATTGATATACCAATGAATCCTAGTCTAACCATAGTACACTCATTGTTTGTTCTATTTTATTCGATCAACCAAAACTCAAATCAACCAATATAAACACAACCAACTTCATTATTGAATCTTTAAATCGATCGATAGATGAAAACTCCCCTTATAAGTCCAATTCCAAAACCTTCAGCCAAAGAGAATATGGGTATAAACCACATTCTTATATATGAGGAAGATGAGGATCCTAAATGACATTGGTTTGTTTGTGAGAAATTTTGGGACAATGTTGATATTGCAAATGAAGACAAACAGATGGCTTAGTTTAGTGCAACACTATGATCTAGAGAACTCACGTGGTTCATGAACTACATAGAGAATCAGAGGCGATCAAAAGTGGATATTAAGAATAATTTCCTTACATTCTTCAAAGCCAAAGACACTAAGAATATAGTAGTACAAAATATCAAAGAGATCAAACAAATCCCAGTAGAAACAATGTGTGAATATGATAAAACATTTAAGGATCTGCTCAATAAGATTCCTTCTATCATTGATGAAAACCTCTCGTTCTAGTGGTACGTAGTAGGACTTTTGTAGAAAATCAGAACACCACTTCAAATGCACAATGTATAGACATGTGAGGAAGCCTTAGAAAAGGAACAACACATAGAAATAGATGATTATGGACCAGCAAATTCCTCTTCGATTGAAAGAAGGCTAGAAGGAAAATTGGAAGTATTAGAACAATCCTTAAATAGTATTATTATCCGATGAAATGAAATTGGGTGCACCTTTTGTTTGAGAAAAGGACACATGAAAGACTATTGCAAACTTAATGATGTACAATATAGAGACCTCTATCTTCATTGAATTCAATATCAAATCTATTGTGACTTCTTTCAAGCTATGACAAGTCACAAAACAAGACGATGTCCTCATAATTTGAAAATTTCCAAACCCAAGTGGTGTCACATCTGCGAGGAAAATATTCATTCGATGCAATAATGTAGATTGAATGGGTGTTATAAGTCTAACTTTCATATTGTATATCATACTCATTCAACTGAACAAAGTGATGACCTAGGATATGAAAATGGATACCAAGGTTGAGGAAGAGGTGGTTATCAAGGTAGGGGAGGCTTCATAGGAGGTATATTTGGCAAAGGCTGAGGACTAATCGGGGATGATATTACTGCTTAATTTGTTGGAAAGATGACCACATCAGCCTCGAATGTCCCATTAAATATATAATCGACTTAAAATTTAGTAATACATGCAGAGTGGGTGATTAGTGATATATGCAAAGTGGGTGATCACTCACTGGAAGACTATCCAATAGTTTTAGAAAAACTAATGAACAAAAGAATGGTAAATATTTTAAACATTGTTCCAAGGAAGGAAGTACTCAAATCAAAAAATATGCATGTCGCTACAATATATAGAATAGGTTTAGACAAATATGTGAATAGAGAATCATTGATTCAACAATTAGGAAACCAAAGCACCTATCTGAACCCAGACCAAGAGGAGAAACTAATGTGGGAAGTACTCAAATTCTTCAATAACATTGACCATGATAAATTCATAGGGAGTGGGGGAAGGCAGTGGAACATGTCGGTTATTAAAGATGTTGTCTTAGATGAATTCCTTCATATTTTAAAGAAAAAATAATTGGTCGATTGAATGATTGATTTACTCAACATCTTAAGGGAATATAATGAAGACCAGCAACCCTATAAAATACTTCGACAATTTTCACAAGATAAACATATCAATGATTACGACCTCCAAGTTTATCTTGAAATCTATGGGCACATGATCTCACATGTCATCATCAATTTTGGATCACAAGTTAATATTTTCCCTCAAGACACATGGATAAAACTTGGAAGACATGTGCTCATGCCTACAATGGACTATCTAAACTTGTAAATTCATAGATTCATCAAACCGATAGAAACATTTAGAAATTTAAAAATGCATATAATGGGAATTTTGACTCGGTCGATTTTTAAGTGATCAACTTGGTCGAGGGAATACCTATGTATCTCGCATTAGTAGGCTAACCTTTGGGGGGGGGGATATGAAATCCATTGTCTCTCTCAAAAGATATAGGATCAAACTCAAAATAAATGGTAGGAAGATTATAATACCTCTCGACCCTAAATAAGGATGACCATGGTTTTAAACATTGGATGAATATTAGGAGGCTTGATGGTTATATTAGATCATGAATGAATAAAGAGATAATATTGAACCAATTATTATGACCTCCAAGATGATCTTGAAATCGATTGCCCAATGGTCTCACATGTCATCGTCAATTTTGGATCACAAGTTAATATTTTCCCTCAAGACACATGGATAAAACTTGGAGGACCTGTGCTCACGCCTACAATGGACTATCTAAAATTGGCAGCTCAAATATTCATAGAACCAATAGAAACATGGAGAAATTTAAAAACGCATATAATGGGAATTCTGACTCAGAAAATTTTGAAGCAATCGACTTGGTCAAGGAAATTCCTAGGTATCCCACATTAGTAGGCCAACCTTGGGGATGAAAACTGAAATATGAAATCCACTATCTCTCTCAAAAGAGATAGGATCAAACTCAAAAGAACTGATAGGAATATTATAATACTTCTCGAACCTAAAGAAGGAAGACCATGGTTTTAAACATCAGATGAAGATCAAGAGGTTTGATGGCTATATTAGATCATGAATGAATAAATAGATAATCTTGAACCAAATGCACAAGGAGAGATTTTAGTAGGCTCACCCTTGTTCGTTAGTCAAAATTTGGATACATAATTATATAATTGAAAAGTGGAGAATTATGAGTCGAATGAAACGAAGTGTTTCTCAATAGAAGCAATACATATTAAAATATTGTGCACATGCTTATCCATCAATTCAATACCCATCATGTATGAAAAAATATAAAGAAAATATTGACTCTTCTTCTGAACGACTTGAAGTCAGGTCCACCACTTTGGTTCAATGAAAGAAGTTCTTCGTTGGTCCATGTCGAAAAACTTTCAAAAACACTAGGGGACCATGGTTGAATACAAATTCTTGTTGAATCTTTCACCATCTAGGATGATCGTTGGTGGGAGACTCATGCTCATCTCCTATCAACATGGACCACTGCAAAAACATATATCATTGAGTGATTTGTGTAGATTTTAACCTTGTACAATATTTACTGCAAACAGATTTTCAGTAAAAGAATAGAAAAGATACAATGTCAAATACAAACATTACACAGATCTTTTTCCCTTGGAAACCCAAACCAAGAAAACCAACATATTCTATATTCATTCATAGTGATACATTGTTTACAATACAATATACATATAGGAGTCGGCGGCATCCAAAACCTTAACTCAATGACATGGATTAGTCAACAACCCTAATTCATTAACCAGAAATAGAAAACCATCGGCAAAAACCATGTGCCAAAAAACCACCCAACAATGGACATGAAAATTGAGGCAACATGAAAAACGAGGAAAAACTGCGACACGTTTCCCAAGGAAAAAATAATTTCTCAGGGGAGTTTCCCCCGAACCCCCACATAGGGGGATTTTCCCCCATTGCACCCCCCAAAGGGGGGCCTAGCAGAAAAGAATATAACACATACCCAACAATTTGAAGGAAGGAAATTATCAGCAAAAGACGACATACAAATCTTCAAACCTGGTTTTGACCCAGTGGCGCACATTCATGAATGTGAAAATCAATGGAGGAGACTAGGATACATAGTTGAAAGTATCTAGCCACATATTTTTCCTAGCACATTGGATGATATACCACATAAATGGTATAATATAGAAGAATCATGTGTTCATACATTCAATTGGAACGACATAAAATAAAATTTCATCAATATTTTCATTTTAATCTCGATGCATAGTTAATGGAAGCATGTCTTCAGTAAAAACACTTTACTGAAGAAAAAAAATCCCCACCAAGTAAAAAGAGAGGAAAGGCTAAAATCAACATGGGGTCAACATCGACTTGCAACTTTATAATGTCGAGTCAACAACAAAGAAATCAAAGAACTCATTGGTTCAACATGGAAAACATAAGTTTTCTAGGCCAAATTTTCAGATGGAAAAAGGACCACCCAAAAGTAACTGATTTTGTGAAAACAATTCTAAAAGTATCCAAAGAAGAAAAATAAGATCTATATAATCACGACTTCCCACTGACTTATAATGAAGTCATATAAGGTGAACAACACTTGGATGATTCCAAACCCATAGAATGTATGAATGCATAACTAAAAACAAAATAATTCGACACATCAATAGATGAACGACCAAAAATGGCTCAGATAGGAAACTATTGGAACGACAAACAAACAATAAATATATTCAACTTACTAAAAGAATACTAAGATGTGTTTTCATATGATTACAAATATATCAAAGAACTTGTTGAAGAGTTGGGGTAGTCGAAAATATACCTCATCCTAGGGTCAAAACCAATCAAGAAATGATTGTATAAATTGTCCCATAAGTATAAACCCATTGTGAAGAATTAAATTGAGGCAATGTTAGACACTGACATAATTTACCCAATTGATAAATTAGATTGGGAAATTCCTATGGTCGTGCAAAAAAAATCATGACCCAAAAAAGATAAGGATATGTGTCGAATTCCGAGGACTGGACAAATTGACCATAACCAACCCATTCCTAACACCATTTTCCAATGAGATAATTAATGAATTCATGAGACACAAATGTTACTATTTTACAAACAAATTCTCTATATACAATCAAGTACCAATTGCCAAAGAAGACCAAGAAAAAGCAAATTTTGTCTCAGAATTCAGCTCCTTTGCATACAAAGTAATTCCTTTGGCCTCAATAACACACCTATTGTATTTTCTAGAATTGTGGTCAAAGCATTCCAAGAATATATTTACAATAAAATGGCTATCTATTTTTATGATTGGACAATTTACAACCTACTCAAGAAAAACATTCAATGGCTAAGGAAGATGATAGAGATATGTCCATATATCCATCTATCTTTAAATATCAAAAAATGCATCTTCGCCACTCCAATTGGGATAATACTTGGTCATATTGTATGCAAGTATGGCATTAAAGTAGACATGGCCAAAATCAAAGTAATCCTTGATCTAAGGCCACCAATGAATCAAAATTAGATTGGTGCAAACGGCCACCCCGCGAGCACGTCCGCGATCACCCAGGACCTTCCTTCACTCAGGCCCGAAGAGTAAATTACCCTTCAACCTCCTGTCGGAAGTTCTCAATACCCACAAAACTCTCCTTCCCTGCGATCTCCCCTTTTTGTCTTATCGGGAAATCGGGTTTCGCGTTATCGCGAAACTCGTGGGCACGCTTCTTGTGCTTTCCAAAACCCTGAAACCCGATGGGTCTTAAATGCCGACACCCTTCCGTTCCTATCGAGGATTTTCCTATCTAGAAATCGGCATACGCAATGTCGCGGTTCACTGACACCACGAATCTCCGAACCCTGAACTCTGATATACACGTTCGGTCTCTCCTTGTCACATTGTCGCTCCTCCCTCCGTTCTATCGGGGATCGCACGATCGCGATTTCAAAGGTCACAATTCATTTGCATGGGCAGATATCGAATGCTGAACTCCGATGTCTCAGGACTGCGGACACATGTCCAGCCCGGGATCCATGGCCCTGATCTCCTCGGGAAATCGCAAATCGTGATTTCGTTTCACAAAAGTTCCACGACCACGGAACCTCCGATATCCCGATGAGTTGAATTCCCGATAGCTCTTGGACTCCTCCCTTGCAGGATTAGGTTAACCCATGTGCATCTCCTCTGAGATCTGACGGCTGATGAGATATCACCGTTTTCCTCCGCGAACCCTGATCGTTGATTCCTCCTTCTTGAGGATTTCCGGAGAAGATTAAAAACTCTTCCTTCGAACTGATCCTTGGATGCTTGCAAGGTATCCTGTAGGAACTGTCCCTCCTGAACTTGTCAACTGGTTCCTTCAGAGAGACTTTGTGCACACTCTTCGTGCTCGACCTTCAACAACTCCCCTAGTGTTGAGTCTTTCAGATTTTGTGCACCTCCGGCAACAGTAGTCACTGCCTTATTTTACTCAGTTTAACCACTGAGACTTTTAATTCCGCCTGTGCTCTCTTCGCACAGCTTCCACAACAACCCTCCAACTTCTGGGTGAATGCGAATAAGTGTTTAACTATCGAGCCTTCATCAACGCACTCTTGCGAGTGAATTCAACTGCACTCTATGCAGGAATCTCCTGGCTCAGACAGAGAAACAATTGAAACTTATTCTCTTCTCTCTCTCTCTCAGACTTCAGTTAAAAAACCTGAAATCACATGCACAACATATTCAAAGAAAATGCACAACCAGAAAGCAAACATTCATGAGCCTATAAACAACATACACAGAGAAACAACACCAGCCATGAAATTGAATCAAAGACTCGCTTCTATTAATTCCATTCTGTACATGGGGTTTCTGCATACAATTTCTCTGCTTTCTCTCCCATCTGAATGCTTGATTCTAAATCATGTTACAATGTACAAGTGAGGGTGTCTATATCCGTTTTCCCTCTCGAAAACTGAAACTGTCAAATCTAGACTTAAACATCTATCTACCTGCATTAAATCTATTAAATGCCCTCCTATCTACTAAGGACGAGATCTTAAAGGCTCAAGGTCCCCTTTTACAATACAAGTGTGCCATCTCTTAATAATTCATTGAAGACTTGCGCAACAATCCCAAAGCACTTTTCAAAATTTTGGGTTTGGTTTCCCAGCTGATCTCTGCATGATGTGTTGGCTCGCTTATTGAGTTGGCGATGCTCCTGCATCATACTCCTCGGCTTGAAGATTTTCATGGGCTCCTGTCCATGAGATCCTGCACAGTCTGTCCATGCTTCTGTATCACTGCTTCATTTTCCTAGCTAGCATCTTCGACTGGGTGATTCTTCCATTTCACCAGGTACTCGAAGTACTGCTTTCACCTGGTCTTCTTTCCCACTCGCTTGTCCAGTATGCACTCCATATGTGGCTTCTCTGCGATTGGTAATTGCTTCTGCCACTGGATCACTGGTTCCTTAGTTCCAGTCTCTGCTTCTCCAGCCCTGTATGGGTATAAATCTGAAACATTAAATATCGGAGATATCCCGATGTCATCCGGCAACTCAATTTCCTAAGCGTTCTCTCTGAATTTCTTCAAGACCTTGCATGGCCCAATTTTCTTCATTTTGAGATTGGTGTATGTTCCCCTTGGGAACCTTTCCTTCCTGAGATGTGCAAGAACTAAATCACCAACTTCGAATTGAAGTTGCCTCCGATGTTGATCCGTTCTTCGCTTATATTCCTGGTTTGAATCAATCAGTCGTTGCTTCACCTTCCTGTGAAGTTCCTTCATTGCTTCAGCGAACTCCTCTGCGCCCGCACTGCTAGTCGTGGCCTGTTCTGATTCCCTGAGTTCAGAAACTCCCCTCGATCGTGTCCCATACAAAATCTAAAATGGACTTTTTCCTGTACTCCGATGCACTGAATCGTTGTATGCGAACTCTGCCTGTGGCAATATGTTGTCCCAGCTGCTATGGTGCTCCGTCACCAAGCTTTGCAGCAAGTCCCCCAGACTCCTGTTGACCACCTCTGTTTGTCCGTCTGTCTACGGATGATAAGCCGAACTAAAATCCAAATTAGTTCCTAGCTTCTTCCATAGCTTCCTCCAAAAATGACCTATGAATTGCGTATCTCTGTCCGAGACTATGCTCGTAGGCAATCCATGAAGTCTAACAACCTCTTTGAAAAACAAGTTTGTGATGTGGGTCGCATCGCTAGTATTTTGACATGGAATAAAATGTGCCATCTTTGAAAACTTGTCTACCACTACAAATATGGAATCAACACCTCTTTGCGTCCTCGGTAAACCCAATACAAAATCCATGCTAATCGCCTCCCATGGTCTCTCGGGTATGGGTAATGGCTGATAAAAACCCGCATTCTGTTTTCTCCCCTTCGAATGCTGACAAATTCGACACCTGTAAACAAACCTCTTGACATCTGCTCGCATGCCTGGCCAAAAATACGATTCGCTCAACTTTGCGAATGTTTTTTCATGGCCAAAATGTCCTGCCAAGCCTCCGCTATGTTTTTCTTTTAGCAAGTTCTCCCTCATGGAGCAATTTGGAATACACAGTTGATTGCCTCTGAACAACAGTCCCTCCTGGATCATGTAGTCTATCCATGGGCTCCGATCTCTGAGAACTGGATTCTCGGTTGCTTCATACGCTTCTGCAAAATCTGCGTCTCCTGCGTACATGTCCCTAAGGTTTTCAAAACCCAATGTTTTGACTCGGAACTCCTGCAACAACAAACATTTCCTGCTCAAGGCATCAGCTACTTTGTTAGCAGTCCCTTAAATGTGTTTAATCACAAACGTGAAATTCTGCATATACTCTACCCATTTTGCATGCTTTTGGTTCAACTTCTCGTGTTGACTTACAAACTGCAATGCATGGTTATCACTGTACAATACAAATTCTTTTGGGATCAAGTAATGCCTCCACTTTTTCAACGCCTGTATCATAGCATAAAAATATTTATCATACGTGGAGTATTTCAGCTTTGCTTCATCCATCTTTTCACTGAAATATGCAACTGGTCTGTCCTCCTGACTCAAGACCGCTCCTATGGCATATCCGCTTGCATCACACTTCACTTGAAATGTCTTCTGGAAATCCGGCAACACCAACACTGGTTGCTCTGTGATCTTTCGCTTCAACAGATTGAAGCTCATTTCAGCCTCTGATGTCCAATAAAATGCCTTATGTCGCTTCTTCACTGTGTCCATAATCGCGGCGCTAATTCCACTGAAATTCCTGATGAACTTTCGGTAGAAAATAACCAAACCATGAAAACTTCTCACCTCGAAAACATTTCTCGGTGATGGCCAATTCTTGATCACTTCCACTTTACTTGGATCCATCTTCAACTCATTCGTTGAAATAACAAAACCCAAATAAATGAGCTCTGTCTTCATGAATGAGGACTTTTTCATGTTTATCAACAGATTCTCCTGCTGTAGCTTTCTCATTACAATGGCCAAATGTTTCAAATGTTCAGCCTTCGTTTTACTGTAGATCAATATATCGTCCAGATATACGACGACAAATTTTCCGATGAATTCCCTCAGGACTTCATTCATCAGCCTCATAAAAGTACTCGGCGCGTTTGTCAAGCCAAACGGCATGACCAGCCATTCGTACAAACCTTCATTTGTCTTGAATGTTGTCTTCCATTCATCACCTTCCCTCATGCGAATCATCCATTCTCGGTAGTGGAAATATGTACCTGATGGTAATTTTGTTGATCGCTCTAGAGTCGGTGCACATTCTCCAACCTCCATCCTTCTTCGGACTTAGCACTGTTGGAACAGCACATGGACTTAGGATTTCTCTGACTAGTCCCTTATCCAATAAACCCTGAACCTGATTCTTGACCTCCTCATTTTCCTGCGGCATCAATCTGTATGCAGCTTTATTCGGCAAACTGGCTCCTGGTATAAGGTCAATGTGATGACTCACACTCCTCATCGGTGGCAACGAATGAGGTAATTCGTCCACGATGATGTCAGTGAACTCTCCCAGCAGTTCTTGAATCTCATCTGGCAAGTCGTCCACTCTTGTTCTAGTCAGGAAAATTCTCGGTTTCCTGACCACAAAGAATTGTGGATCTTCCCTTTTCTCCATCTCTGTGAGAAGCTCCTTCCCACTCATGAGAAGTATGGTGTTGCTTACTTCCGGTTTCACTTATTTATCCTTTATCGAAAGCAATCTGTGTGTTCTCCCATTTTTCTCCAGGGTATAGGTGTTCATCCTCCCATCATGAACCACATTTCGGTCATATTGCCATGGTCTACCCAATAACAAATGACATACATCCATGGGAATGACATCACACAAGACTTTATCATTATATTCCCCAATTTTAAATTCAACTAAACATTGTTTAGTTACACTCACCTGATGTCCCTTCTGTAGCCATGATACTTTATATGGACTCGGGTGATCAGTGGTCTCCAGCTCCAACTTCTCCACCATCTCGGTTGAAACGATATTGTCTGTACTGCCACTGTCAACAATAACCTTGCATTTCCAACCCTTGGTTTTGCATGCGGTTCTGAAAAGTCTGGTCCTCTGAGCTGAACTCTCCTGCACCTCTTTCTCAGGTGTCAAGAGAACTTTATGCACCGTCAGTGATCTCCCCGCTTCGGTGTCTTCGTTCTCGTCATCACGCCTTTGCACCTCAGTGATGTGAGCTTCTCCTCTGTCCTTCTTCCTGTCTGGACAATCAACTGCCTTGTGTCCATCCTTCCCACATGTGAAACATGTGATGATTCCACCTCTGTCTCTTCCTCTACCTCTGGTACGAGGAAAAGTGTTTGCGTCAGCATAATCTCCTCATTGATCATTATGTTGTCCTCTTTGTTCAACATGTGGCTGCCTCTGCGAGGTTCCACCTCTCTCAATCTTACCCTAAGGTTTCTTCCATTCCTCCTTGGGCTTATGAGTTCTTTCTTGGGTAATTGCCTTACCTCTGGGCTGACTTCTGCCTCGCCCTCACTGTCCTTGCTTACGGCTCATCTTTTCCTCGGCCTTTAGAGCCATCTGGTAAGCATCCTCAACCGTTCAGATGGTTGCCATACTTAATTCATCCTGAATTTCATACCTCGGGCCATTCAGGTATCTAGCAACCTTCTCATCATCGCTCTCCCGATGACCTGCTCGGATATTGAGCTTGTAAAACTCTTCGGTGTACTCCTTCATCGTCATCAACTTATGCCTCAGGTTCTGCATTCGCCTGAACAGTGTGATCTGATAATCCCTTGGGATGAATTTTTCCTTCATCGTAGCAATCATTCGATCCCAGCTTTTGATTTTCTGTTTACCCTTGGAACATCTATCTGCCTGTAGCTCGTCCCACCATAATGTTGCATGTCCTTTCAGTTTCGTGACAGCATGCCTAACCTTTTTATCCTCTTCGATGTCCTCATAATCGAAGTAGGTATCTAGAGCTCGGATCCAATCCAACAGCTCTTCTGCATCCAGACTCCCTTCATAGACTGGAATGTCCATTTTTGTCTTTGAGCTCATCCTGGCAATGGCTTTGATCAACCGCTCGGTTGATGCATCTTCAACTGCGACTTCTCCTTGTTGTTCGGCTGCTACTTCGCCTTCGGAGTCGCTCATATCTCCAGCATTTGTTGTACGTCTCTGCGCTGCTTCAATGTCTTCCAATCTCACTCTGAGATCGCGTATCTGCCTTTCCATCTCTGGATTCCCTACTGGCCTACCTCTTCTTCGCACATCCCTGTCCTCCGGATCAGGCGACTGTCTTTCTCTTCTTGGTGGCATGATGAATTTCTTTCCTTTCTCCTCTGCTACAGAAAACAGAGAACTTATCCCGCTCTGATACCACTCTGGCGCAAACAGCCACCCCGCAAGCATGTCCGCGATCACCCAGGACCTTCCTTCACTCAGGCCCGAAGAGTTAAATTACTCTTCAAACTCCTGTCGAAAGTTCTCAATACCCATAGAACTCTCCTTCCCTGCGATCTCCCCTTTTTGTCTTATCGGGAAATCGGGTTTCGCGTTATCGCGAAACTCGTGGGCATGCTTCTTGTGCTATCCAAAACCCTGAAACCCGATGGGTCTTAAATTCCAACACCCTTCCATTCCTATCGAGGATTTTCCTATCGGGAAATTGGCATATGCGATGTCACGGTTCACTGACACCACGAATCTCTGAACCCCGAACTCCGATATACACGTGTGGTCTCTCCTCCCTCCGTTCTATTGGGGATCGCGCAATCGCGATTTCAAAGGTCGCAATTCCTTTGCATGGGCAGATCCCGAATGCTGAACTCCGACGTCTCAGGACTGCGGACACGTGTCCAGCCCGGGATCCACGGCCCTGATCTCCTTGGGAAATCGCAAATCGCGATTTCGTTTCACAAAAGTTCCACGACCACGGAACCTCCGATATCCCGATGAGTTGAATTCCCGATAGCTCTTGGACTCCTCCCCTGCAGGCTTAGGTTAACCCGCGTGCATCTCCTCCGAGATCTGACGGCTGACGATATATCACCAGTTTCCTCCGCGAACCCTGATCGTTGATTCCTCCTTCTTGAGGATTTCCGGAGAAGACTAAAAACTCTTCCTTTGAACTGATCCTTGGATGCTTGCAAGGTATCCTGTAGGAACTGTCCCTCCTGAACTTGTCAACTGGTTCCTTCAGAGAGACTTTGTGCACACTCTTTGTGCTCGACCTTCAACAACTCCCCTAGTGTTGAGTCTTTCAGATTTTGTGCACCTCCGACAACAGTAGTCTCTGCCTTCTTTTGCTCAGTTTAACCACTGAGACTTTTAATTCTGCCTGCGCGCTCTTTGCACGACTTCCACAACAACCCTCCAACTTCTGGGTGAATGCAAATAAGTGTTTAACTATCGAGCCTTCATCAACGCACTCTTGCGGATGAATTCAACTGCACTCTATGCAGGAATCTCCTGGCTCAGACAGAGAAACAATTGAAACTTATTCTCTTATCTCTCTCTCTCTCAGACTTCAGTTAAAAAACCTAAAATCACATGCACAGCATATTCAAAGAAAATGCACAACCAGAAAGAAAACATTCATGAGCCTATAAACAACATACACAGATAAACAACACCAGCCATGAAATTGAATCAAATACTCGCTTCTATTAATTCCATTATGTACATGGGGTTTCTGCATACAATTTATCTGCTTGCTCTCCCTTCTGAATGCTTGATTCTAAATCATGTTACAATGTACAAGTGAGGGTGTCTATATCCGTTTTCCCTCTCGAAAACTGAAACTGTCAAATCTAGACTTAAACATCTATCTACCTGCATTAAATCTATTAAATGCCTTCCTATCTACTAAGGACGAGAGATTAAAGGCTCAAGGTCCCCTTTTACAATACAAGTGTGCCATCTCTTAATAATTCATTGAATACTTGCGCAACAATCCCAAAGCACTTTTCAAAGTTTTGGGTTTGGTTTCCCAGCTGATCTCCGCATGATGTGCTGGCTCGCTTGTTGAGTTGGCGATGCTCCTGCATCATAGATCAAAATATTTCTTGGGCACACAGGATACTATCACAAATTCATAAGACACTACTCTGGAATTACTTTTCTAATCGATAGGCTCCTCTAAAACTATGTTGAATTTGTATGGAGTCAAGAGTGTAATAAATATTTTAAACTACTAAAATGAAAATTAATAGATGCACCTATGTTACAATTCCCCTACTGGTCAAGGAAATTTAATGTACACATTGATGCATCTAATGTTGTTGTAGAATTTGTATTAGCACGACCATATGACGATATGTTCAACCATAAAAATGTTTATGCCAATAAAAAAATCAATAAAAAAAAAACACAATTCCTTGACGACAAAAAGAGAAGGTTTAGCTATGATTTTTTTTCTTCAAAAATTTAGACATTATTTCTTGGCAAATCCCTTGACATTTTTCACCAATCATCAAGCCTTAAAATACTCAATGAACAAACCAGTACATCAGGGAAGAATATGTTGATGTATATTATTGTTTCAATAATTCTACTTTGACATAGTTGTGTGACTGGGAAAAAATAATGTTGTCCTAAACCACTTATCCCAACTAGAAATAGGAGAAGAACTGACGGGGATAGAGGATGACCTACCATATGGTCACACTTTCTAGGTTGAGGCCACCCCTAAAGATTTAGAATACATAGCTCAATTTTGGAGGAGGGGAGGTGTAACGTCCCCCATCCCAACTGAGGGGCATTATAGTGCGGAATATACATAAAAATAATATTTACAGCGAAATAAATTAATTCTTTTACGGTTGGCCAATTTCCCGTAGCTTTCATCTACGAATTAAAACAAATTTATCTATTGTCTACAACCATAAAATAGAACCATCTACAACATGCTAGTAATCAACATGAAATAAGTCTAAACAACTCATTACAACAACATATAAATCATTTCCATTTACACAGAGTTTGTGCCCAATAATTAAACACATAATTTAACACAACAACAAGATAAAACACTTATCTTTTCACAACAATTGTGCAACCAGATGCTTGGGATGGATGTTCCACCCAACCATAGATTGATTGTTCCAAATATCAACAACTAGACACCCTCAAACTAAGTCTAGTAATCCGCAAAAGACAGTGGTCTCTCATAGCCCACTCACAGCTCATAAAACTCTCAACATAATTGATATTCTGCTACAGCTATCCCGATTTTCCACCATCTCTCTTCCTCTTGACCTATCCAACCCAAGGAATGTACCCCTTCACTAATATCAATCCCTTGTTAATCCCATTCATTTATCAGGGTCTCTCTGGCACATATAGCTAGGAGCGTCTCAGCTGGGAACTCAAGGGAAATTGCTGCTAGGAAAACTATCAGCAAACCAATAGAAAACACTTGTTGTTTTAGTACAACTCACACAAGAGTTCACTCTTCAGGAATGACAACCTGGATATTCATTTTTCTAGCTCCAATTCACTCCAATTATGCTCTAGCATACTCTAGAATTTTCCCTCCATGATTGCATCATCTTCAAGCTCTATTTCTTTCTCTCTACTTGCTCTCATGCACCAAAACTCAATGTGTAAAATATGTTTTTCCAACCCATACAAAATTCCTCTCTTTGGATTTCCTTTCTTAACTCACACTCTTCCCCAAGTTGATTTTACTCAACCTCCATGTTCCCAATAACTTTGGGATGTGACCACTCACACCCACCCTCTTACATGTATTCAATTATTGGTTTTGGGAACACTCATTCAAAAATTTGAAGGTTCATATACAAATAGTAAATTCGGGAAAATGGGTTAAATTAATATACATGGGTAATTTCCCCCTCTTGGTCATTATCCTAGACACTCCCCCCTATTGTGGATTAATTAATCCCCCATCTCTTTTCCATGTCCCCTTAGAAACTGGCATCATATTTTTATTAATAAAATAAGGAAATACAATTCACATATTACATGTAATGCCCATAAAATTTTAAACATTATTAAGTTTCCTAAACATTTTATGAATGTAAACTGAAACAAAACTTCATAGCATGATATTGACTTTTATAACATCAACTTCAGCAACTCAGATTTGTCATTAAATACTAGATTCATGGCAGAATGAAATAAATACATAACTTAACAAGTATCTGGATCTGATGCTAATTTATGTTGCCTCTTTGCCTTGCTTCTGCTGTTCTGCTCCCTGCTACACAGATCAACCCTACCACAAACAGGAAAATAACTTCCCAAAACTACTGTCCTCCCTGCCAACTAGGAAAACTACCTAGCTCCAGGATATCTACGGATATCCTGGCCCTCCATGCCCAAAACCTCCAGTAACTCAGTGCCACCCTGATCAAGAGCCACAGACCACAAAATACAATAGTGCCCAGAAAATCGCTGCTCACAGCAAAACATAGATCACAACATCCATTCCGTCCCCTCTCGTCGAATGGTGCACACATCCCCCTCTTCCCTTCCCTTATCCCTCCCTACCGACTCACGCATTTACTTCACAACCACCCCCCGTCCTCCGTCCTTCGTCATGAATTAATGTTTTATCTTCTCGGGATCTATGGCTATCCCTCTCTGCATACGCCACCATTTTATAACATTTTCATTCATCTTTTAAATTATAATTCTCAGATCATTAAATGTGGTCTGTAGTTAGAGTATTACTTAGTTAATCACAATCATTT
>SNQJ01S0039816.1:53042-70818 GCA_010110895.2 Picea sitchensis
TTTAAGTTAGATTAACCTTACACTAAATAAAATAATTAATTTTAAATTTATAATTACACTAATTTAACTCAAATTATTTTTACTTTAAATTTAAACTAATTCGACCTTATTTATATATAATCATTTATACTAAACTATTTAATTTATTTTAAATTATATTATTTATTTTTTTACACTCTATACTATATATATAATAATTGAACGTATACCCAAGGGTTCGTGCACGCATGGGTTCCACGTGCTCATCTGGCTTCCTCAAGCTCCCTCGTATCTAACCTCATCATTCTCCACCTGTCATCCTTTCAACTCTCTACGCGTCCTTCCTCTGTCCCACTTTATCATCCGCTAGGACTTGCCTCGCATCAGTCTTTGTCCATCATAGTTCTGCCTCTGCTCTGCTCAGAGGTTTCCAGAATCTCCCTTGCCATGGCTCACATTCTCACCATCGTTCTGAGCACTTCACTAGCACTGGTTAATGTTGTATGTGCTCCCATTCATTTTGCAGAAACAGAGTATACTAAGGTGGCCACAGACAAGACCCGGGACCTGGGGTCCAGTCTCCTTGAATTAGTGGGAACCCACCCCCTGTCTGTACATATTGCGGAGCTCGCCCTCAGCTATGGTAAGAGGTACGATTTAGTCCACCAATTGTGCACAGTTTCAGTTCCTGCATGAAGAATGCAGGGTTATTCGAATCAAGAATTTACATAAAACTACCTTACATTGTGGTAATGAAAGGTAATTTCCCCTTTCGAACAAAATTATTTTCTTGTAATTCCAGCTCTGTACAGATTTTGGTGTTCTTCCTTCAATTTATTTCGTTTATCTTTATAAATTTGTTCGTTTGTTCATATGCATGTAGTTATACGAGTAAATATATATAGTTTTATAGGTATACAGGATCGTTCAATTTCATCGACTGAGCCTAAGCGGCTCTTTGGAATTTCCTTCGGAATTCACTGTCGAATGCCCCAATCCACAGGCCTTATCTTCCCTCGTCACGGTCTCTGCACCTATCGTGGCTTATCCCCGACTCTGTATCGGAGTTCGGGGTTTCGGACTTTTCGCTGTCACAATCCCCTTACCTCTCCAATTCCCGATTCGCGATGGGCTCAGTTTCTAAGAGCTAGCCCCTTACTGACTATACCTTGGTCTATATGACTGTGTTCACAAGACCGTGGCCACTTATTTTCCTATCGGGATTTTGTGCTTAACTTTCCCGATGGGTTATTTTCTTCATTAGCCCCTTCGCTTATGCGCTTGGCCCATATGACCTGCCTCCGTGACCGTGGCCTTGTATCACCCTATCGGGATTCGGGGTTTCGGCGTTTGCAATGTCAACGAGCGCACGTCCTTAGGATTCCCGATCCCCGATCTTCGATGCCACCTGTCGTTAACTCCTGGCAAGGTTGGACCTTCTAACACCTGTCCTCACTTAAACGCTATGGTTGTGGGACCCGTCGCGTTTCAGGATTTCGCAACTTCTCTGGTCGTGATTCCTTCATATGCGAGAAACCCGAAATGCCGAAATCCCAACTCCTTCAGATCTTCAAACACACGTCCCTTGGATCAACGGCTATGATGGTGTCGAGAATTCGCATATCGCAGTTTCGTAATGCAAGGGTTTCATGTCCTTGAAATCTCCGATACGTCGATTCCCGATATGCTTATGGTTCTTGATGGTTGCCACCTGTCCCTCAGATGGACAGCTCTAATTGTATCAGGATTTTCCCATGGATTTCCTGACTCTTCCCTGATGACGGACACCTATCATCCTTTCGACTCTAGTGGTCCCACAACGCTTACGTCATCGTCGGGATATCGCGGATCGTGATTCCCAGCTACGAGGTTTCTTTTTCTTTGAAAACCCCGATTTCCTGATCCATGACTCTTCGGGATCCTCCGCCACGTGTCACACACAATGGACGGTCCAGATCCGATTGGGAAATCGCGTATCGCGATTTCAACCTACACAAGTCTCACGTCTCCGGAATCTCCGATGAGCAAAACTCCGACGGCGCCCGATCCTTTGCCACCTGTCCTTGCAGATGGACAGTCCTGATTGACTCTCGGGCTTTCGGGACCTTCGAGGTCCCAGTTCTCACGACCTCGAGAACTTCGATTTCCCGATGACCAATATCCCGACTCTCACGCGATCTCCGCCACGTGTCCTTCCAGATGGATGATCCAGATCGCTTCTCACTGTTCCGAGGTTTCCGATACCAATGTGCCTAAGTCCATGGCATTCTCGATTCTCGATTCCTGACTTTCTCTAGATCTGCGACACGCATCCCTCAAATCGAACGGCTCTGATCGTGTCGGGAAATCGCGTATCGTGATTCCATTGTGCAAGAGTTTTATGACTCTGAAAACCCCGATATGCCGATCTCCGACTTTGCGGGATCTACTGACACGTGTTCTTTCTGTTTGGACGGCTCTGATCCCGTCGGGAAATCGCGGATCGCGATTTCCTAATACAACGACTCTACACTCCTGAAATTCCCAATGAGTAAAATCTCGACGCCTCCCCAGAATGCTCACGCGTGTCCCGCCAAGATCAACGGCTAGGATCTGTTCTCGGGATTTCGAGAACCATAAGGTCTCGATTCTCAGACTTAACAAAACCCCGATGACTCAGATTTCCTGATGACTCTTCCGGGACTCCTCCTACGCACGCTAGGGCTTAAACCCCGTGCAACTATTCTAGATCTAATAGCTGACGGGATTTCGCCCGAGATCTGACAGCGCAGATCCGTTCTCACGTGTAACATACAACTCTTTTTTGGGAAAATCGATTAATTGCACAACATTACGTAGTGTTTAAAATTGCTCTCTTGGTAAGGTTAAAATTTACATGGGTCTCTTGTTCTTTGAGATTTTTTTTACATTATTTTAGAACTTCGCCTAGGCTAATACAGGCAAGTGGTTTCCACACTTCCTGCGCAATACTAGTCTTCAAAAATTCCTTTTTCAGCCTGCGCATCGGTAGTTCCCCCTTTAGGTAAGTTCAAGGTAAAGTAGGCCTTTTCAAGGTCTCGCAAATGTCTTTTGCATTTTTGTTTTGTATAATTTATGTAGTTATTGGATCTTACCAGTTTCAAGCCTTCGACAGAAGCTTCCCACGACATTTTCATCGGTTTCAGGTGTTTATTCTACCCGAAACTTCACTAATAGCATTGCTCAAATAAAATAAAATTATGACTTCTCTTTTTCGTGCTCAATAGCTTGGATACCATACTGTATCATGTATCATGTATCAGTCCCATTTAGTCAAACTGAACATGTATCTCTTACAGGTTAAGCGTGGTTGGAGTTAACACTCCGGGTTTCGGCCCTTAGGCCCCAGATTTCGAACTAAGACACTTTGATACCATATGTAATGCCCATAAAATTTTAAACATTATTAAGTTTCCTAAACATTTTATGAATGTAAACTGAAACAAAACTTCATAGCATGATATTGACTTTTATAACATCAACTTCAGCAACTCAGATTTGTCATTAAATACTAGATTCATGGCAGAATGAAATAAATACATAACTTAACAAGTACCTGGATCTGATGCTAATTTATGTTTCCTCTTTGCCTTGCTGCTGTCGTTCTGTTCCCTTCTACACAGATCAACCCTGCCACAAACAGGAAAATAACTGCCCAAAACTACTGTCCTCCCTGCCAACTAGGAAAACTACCTAGCTCCAAGATATCTACGGATATCCTGGCCCTCCGTGCCCAAAACCTCCAGTAACTCAGTTCCACCCTGATCAAGAGCCACAGACCACAAAATACAATAGTGCCCAGAAAATCGTTGCTCACAGCAAAACACAGATCATAGCATCCATTTCGTCCCCTCCCGTCGAATGGTGCGCACATCCCCCTCTTCCCTTCCCTTATCCCTCCCTGTCAACTCACGCATTTACTTCACAACCACCCCCCATCCTCCATCCTTCGTCATGATTTAATGTTTTATATTCTCGGGATCTATGGCTATCCCTCTCTGCATACGCCACCATTTTATAACATTTTCATTCATCTTTTAAATTATAATTCTCAGATCATTAAATGTGGTCTGTAGTTAGAGTATTACTTAGTTAATCACAATCATTTTCTTTTAATTAATTTTACTTTATAATCTTTCATCATTTAATCAATTAGGGTCGTTACATTACATCACTTGGTTGTAGCCACATATTATATCTACTTAAGCATTAATTAAAATGGGTATTATAATGGGGATGTTACAGGAGGGCTCTTAAACATCTTACCAAAAATAAAAAGAAGGTTATAGCATCAAAATAAGCTACATTCACTCTCATGAATGAATACTTTTATAAAATTGGACCTGATGATATATTATGGAGATGTGCTTTGGAGAACAAAAGAGAAGGAATAATGGATGAAGATCACATTGTCCCTGCATGAGGCCATTATCAAACAAACAACATACCATGGAAGATTCTTCAGGTAGTCATTTAGTGGTCGAATTTACATAAGAATTGTTGGACGAAAGTAAAACAATGTAACATTTTTCAAAGGATGGGTCAACCCTTGTGGAAAAATGAGATGTGTTTACACTCGATAAACCCTAATTTTCCATTTTAAATTTGGGTAATCAACTTTGTTGTCCCATTCCCTAAAAGAGATAAAGGAACGGGAGAAAAATGCATCATCACTATATTCAAGTACTTAACAAAATGGGCCAAGATAGAACCGGTCAAGTCCTAGACAAAGGAAATTGTAGCTAAATTTATATATGAAAACATAGGGACAATATTTGGATTCCCCTTAACCATTATCAATGATCAAGGAACCCACTTTGTTAACGGGAAAATCCAAATCATGTTGAATAAATTTATGATCGATCATAGGAAGACATTGTCCTATCATCCCCAAGTTAATGATGCAGTCAAATCCTTCAATAAGACCCTTCAAAAAGGACTAACAAAAAATTTCAAAATCAATAGAGATGACTTGAATGATAAGGTCCCTATATTAATTTCGGCCTACAAGATTGTGTATAAAAGATCGACTGAGCATACTCCCTTTAATATAGTATATGGCCAGGAAGTTGTAGTTCCACTACATTTCTAGACTAGTACAACCAAGGTAACATCTGTGCTTAGAGATGATTTAGAAAAATCCCAGAATCAACACGTCCATCAATTTCTCCAGTTGGAAGTAAAAATAATTATTGCTCTTCATCAACAAGAAATCCAAAAATGACAGCATAAACCATGGCATGACCGACACCTAAAAACAAAAGACATTAAAATGGGTGATTTGGTACTAATGTATGTTAGACGTGTTAAAGGAAAACCGTGAAAGATTTAAACTACTAGGTTGGGACCATACATTGTTGAATATATTCGACCTATCGGTGCAATCCAATTAAGAACACTATAAGGGCACCTATTTCACAAAGTGGTCAATGGGGCCCGACTAAAAAAGTATACTACATCACATCCATGATGCCTATTAGTGAAAACATTTTCATAGGCACCAGCAAGCATCGACTAGGTCAACAACCACTTGTGGCGACCTAATTCCATGATTAAAAAGTTATTGAAAAAAAAAAGAGAAAGATAAGAAAAAAGAAAGTAATAAAGAACGAAAGAAAAGAAAAGAAAAATCAAAATAAACTAAAATAAAGAGTCTTCAAATAAAACAGTTGGTTATGAAGAGTTAGGTATGGAACTCTCGAACGACATGGAGCTACTTAACACATCATTATTGGCCCTAGATCAATAATAATAATTTTCTCTCATCCATTTCATAGAAGGGAAAAATGAAAAGAGATCAGAGCTCTTGGAAACCACGTCAACCAGACCAATTGGATAAAAAGAAGTGGATAGAATTCACAACAACAAATCAGGATCTCAGAAAAAAATTTAACAAATGAGAAAGAGAATAAATTTAGTGGGACTTATCCACATCGAGTGAGCATGAACCTTATAAATCAAGTGATTGTGACTCCTATAAATCAAGCTAGCATGAGTATAAAACCAGAAAAGAAAGAAAAAATGACTGACATAGAACATTCAACTATGGAAAAAAAAGTTTGGACAAAGTCAAAAGGAATAGAAAACCAAACTCGGTCGGTCGGCCCAACCAGATCGACCACAAGGACTGAATCAACTATATTCAATGAATCGATTGAGTTGAAAGACTCGACCAAATTGCATGAGTCAACCATGTCAAAAAACTCCATCGGAAGGAAAACAAAATGACTCAATAGGTAGCGTTGACCAACACAAATATTTTGACTCATCCAAAATCCAACTAGACTTTGTCGACCCCCAACTTATCATATATACAATAGTCCACTCACACGAACAAGAAATTATTCCCACCATAAATATCAAAGTCTACCAATCACCATTTCCTGCACTTGAATTTAATATGCCCGAAATCGTTATGCTTATAAATATCAATGATGCATACGAATTTGTCACTTTGATTTTCACTCCTAAGCGATCCAACTATCAAAATAAAAGCCTCAAAATAAATCACTCAAATGTTGCAGTACTTCCAAATCTAGAGAACATATTCGACCTAGAAAATCATTAAAGCGTGTTGAGAATGAGGGTGGAATTCAAGAAACCATGGTAGAGCCTTGCACCAAACAAATATTTGATAGGTAAAATGCAATTGAACTCAAAGTAAGGATGCACAACATCAGGAAATCCATAATGAAATAAATTCCATGGTAAAACACTAGAAAAATTCCACTTCTCGAGGTATGGATGTCATCATATGGAAAGAAGAAACTCAACTTCTCGATCGCACACACATTGGACACTAATTAGGATCCCCACATATCATAGACCTTGGGGGTTAGAAATAAGAGGTGGATAATTTTATCATCAATCAATAGCATGGAAGCCACTTATGGTTGGAACACCTACTTGGAATCACAAGCGACTTGATCCATATAATCATTATCTTTCCTCATGGAGGAGATCTATGCCCAAGAAAACCAACCCATCTTATTGGATACAACATCTAATAGGATCATCGACACCAGAAAACTCAAAGGGATTTCTCATTAATCAAGTCAAAAAATAATGTGCTAAGTGGTCCTTCATTATCATTTCACGTTTTTTACCTTTTTTAGTCAAGTATCCAATGTCAAAGTAACAATGCTAGAGGCTATAGGGAGCATTCAGGAAAGTGGTGTTATTTTCAACTGGTCGGAGTATCTCCGGACCATCATCAAAATCAATTGCAAGGAATGCTAGGAATGGGGGAAAGTAATCAGATTCCCCTCTATTATGATTTGTCTTGCAATGAGCCAAATAAGCCTAGTCAATGAGGTTTCCTTTACAATAAAAATAGTGTTGACAATGAATAATTATCAAGTATGAACACCAGATGCAATAGGATCATTGGGCTCCCTCCCAGCTAACATGATGTTTAAAAATTGGGTCTACAATCTCAATAATTCCTCCTACAAATGGAGATTTGACTAGGTAGTTCATCGAGCATTACCCATATCATCCCATAGTAAAATATACATTGACATGACTAAATTATGCTATGGGTATTACTCAACACTTTCTCCAAAGGACTTGTCCTACCAGCCGACTCGACTGCATATATTTGAGGAAATAGAACGGAAAACAAATACCAAGTTTTCAATCCCTACAGTAGTCCTCCAAGAAGATCCATCGATCATAATGCCTCTTATAGATGCACACCAAATGCATAGGTTGAAGAATAAAAAGAATATGAACTCTATGCCATTCCATTTGTGTATAACGTAGACAATCTAGTGGGTTCCCTTGTAAATCAAACTATGATAAAATGAAAACAACCAGTAATTGAGGCACCTCAATTGGTCGAGCTAGCTTCAAAACCACTCAACATTGATTGGCAGGGACTCTTTTAGACTGACGAACCTATTGAATTTGAGAATCCAACACTAAAAGAAAATTTTGACAAGATTGCCTAGAAAATACTTTAGCAAGTCAAAAAAACATTGTAACAAAACTCGTCGAGAGTCAACCAAGACCTGGCAATTTTTACAATCAATTTTGGGACCTGCATACAATGAAGTAATGGCACAAATAAAAAAGAGTCATTCTAGAGTTGAAAAGCAAAGGTAGTCTTGGAAAAACATATAGATACGAGGTAGTAGAAGAAGAAAAGGTTAGAGCAGTAGTAGGAAATAAGTACTATCTGGACTCACTCTCATGGCCCCAGTTGTACAAGGATGACTCACATGGCCAAACCCTCCAATCCTATACCAAAGAGATAATGAATAAGGAAACAAGCAATCAACCTCACACGAGACTCGCCACCTATCAAGCCTTCCAAGATCATAGAAGAAAAATAGCTAGTTGAAGACCCACCAGCACAATAGAGAAAGAAAAAGAAGGCCAAATTTCAAGTCTCCTTTTAAGAAACATTGTACTACTAGTCCGATGAAGAAGAGGATGAACAATTGACTCATGTCAATGGAAAAGAATAAGAACAATTGACCCACACCGATTGGGAAGAGAAGGAACATATGAATCAATAAGTCCAGGGATATATTCATTAGTTGAACATGGGATAGAGCGAACAACCTCCCCAAGATAATAAAAACACAAAGAAGAAAATTCATTTACATGAGTAGTTGGTCCAACAAATAGATCCAGTACAAATGTGGTTGAATGAGCGAGTTATTACTCAAAAAACCGACCATCTAATGGTCAATAAACAACAAACATAGAAAACAAAGAAAGTGCATAAAAAAATATGGGTGCACAAGACACAAAAGAACACTCAAGTGTACAACAATCAACTCACAAGACAATTGACTAGAGGTCAATAGATAAGTTGAACCCTCTACCAGAATAGTCGATAGGAAATCAAACAATTGCATAAGGACCAAGCACAAGTGAACTAACAATACCACCCAAAAACCACCCATATTATCCAATTAACAAGACACCTGAAAGGAATCTTGAGTCGTCCCATTTGCCATCAAATTCAAAGAAGAAGAAGAAGAAGACAATACACAGGAAAGAAACTAGGTCTTCCATCACCACTTTCATAGCTTTTATGCCCGTGGGATCATATTCACCCACCATATATATGATCTTTGACCTGACCACCACTTCCAATAACCAAATTTTATATTTGTACAACAAATTCAAGAAATAATCAATATCGAGATGGAAGTTGGAAATGAAGGATGGAGATAGGATGACGGAAAGAAAAGACAACAAGCATGATATATGGAAAAATTGCATCGACCTGGAATGTGAAAAACTAAACCTGGATCCATCAAGTGACAAGGATAACTGACTCAACTCTATCAAAAAATTGGTTAAACTATTAGTCGAGTCAAATCTGCAAGTGTAACAATAAAACCAACAATTAAGGGAGGAAAACAAAAAGGTGAAGCAAGAGCACATCCAAATGATTGAATCAAACTTTCATCTCATGATTGATTGGACTTCATTCATATTACAGTCGAAATATGAAAATTTCAAAGAAACCCGACATAGCTTAGACATGGTTATTGATTAAGCCACTGCACTCAACACCATGGTAAGAAACTATCCGTCTCATTTTGCTTCGACCTTCAGCAAATGAAAATTACAAAGAAGCATATTGGAAGGCTTAACAAAGAAGGGAAATAGGAAAACCAACTAAAAAATGAGAACAAATATTTCTACACAGATCAACAAAGAAAGAAAGAGGGGCAGCACAGTGGAGTATGGTCTAAGATATCTTGGAGATGGTGAAGTGAAATTGTAGGGGTATATAGACTTAGATTGGGCAGGTAGTGTAGCAAAAAGAAAGAGCACCTCAGGGTGTTGCTTTATCTTGGGATCAACGATTATATCCTGGTTCAGTAGAAATAATATCTCCATGGAATTTATCTCACTAGAGGTAGAATACATGGCAGTGAGTATGGCTAGTTGTGAGGCCATCTAGCTTCGCAAGTACTTACAAAATTGTTTGATCAGGAGTTGGATCCCACGATCATTTACTCTAATAATCAGAGTTGTATCTAACTCTCTACGAATCTAGTGTTTCATCATAGGTCAAAGCATATAGAGATCATATATCACTTCATAAGAGACAATGTTAATAATGGAGTAGGGAAGCTCCAGTATATTCCCACGGATCAGTATGTATCTTATATTCTGACCAAACCCTTGGAAAAATGGAAGTTTGAGGCATTCAAAGACAAACTTGGATTGGTGTAAAATTTGTTCCTCTCTAAGAGGGAGTGTTGAGAATTATAGCTGGAACAAGAATTAGTTCGAGGTATTTTCAGAAAAGTTATTTTTGAAAAATAAATATATTTTTGAAAAGTGACTATATTTTAGAAAAGTAACTTCTATTTTGTAATTGACTTTAGTTGAAAAGTGAAAGTCTTATTTTTAGTAGTTGAGTCTAAAAAGTGTATTTCATGGATGCATGACTTAGACTAGGAGTAATATTAAAATATATTAGGGTTTTGATCTTATCTAAAACTATAAATACAAGTCAAGATAGAGAGTTAACACACATAAAAAATTTGAGCAGTTGAGCAAGTTGAGCAACAAAGAGGGAGAAAGTGCAGGCAGTGAGTTTCCAATAGCACACACTCCCATACAACATTCCATAAAATTGTACAAAAAAAAATTGTACAACAGTATGAATATCTATACTAGTGTGCAGGTAGTGTTGTATGGATCCATACAATCATATGGTCATAGCTATACTAGCATCCATGCAATCCATGTAGCAGTACAGTAGGTTTACTCTCCAGTAGATCGTTCCACTCATTTTAAGGTGTTTTTCGGTATCTGTATAGTGTTGACGTTTTGGAAATCTTGTGAAGGTTTCCATGTAAGTTTTTTGAAGGAATGAAAAGATAGATTTTGAAGTAGTTATTACCTGTGTACATGTGTAATTGATTTTATGCTTCTGCTATTTGATTTCCAAGTATTGTGTGATTAATGCTACGGTATGAAATTTATTTTTGCAATAATTAAATTAAGCAATTTATTTGTTTGATTGAGATCATAAGGACTTTAGTCACCTAGGTCTTAGGAATTTTCACACCTTTCACTTTAGATCTCCTCCCATCATGTCCCACAATCAAATAATGCATTCGAATACTTTTTCTAAAAGTGGGGAAGTATTTTTTTTGTTCTATAGTACTCTAATTGGGTCAAGACTATTTTTTTCAAAGGATGTCAAGTATTTTGAATCCCTCTAGCTTTTAGCATTTTGGTTTTAGTGGGTGCGGAACACTAAGGTATTTCTTGACATGTTAACTTTTTTTAATCACAATAGGTTAAATAGATGATATGTTCAAACCTATTAGTGTTTTACAAATTCATATCTAGTTTTGAACCATGTGTTTCTAGTCTCTGTTGGGACTTCTTACTTTTCCATATCACACACAATTTTAGGTAAATTTTGGTCCTACATCTATTTCCTCTACAACTTTCATTATTGTAGTTTTTATCAGCATTCCCTTCACCTAAGTATTGAACATGTTAACTTTGCCCATTGACATGTTTGTTTTTATTACAATTGTCAAATAATTCATTTACTAAGGTTCAACGTGTGTTGTTTGTACTAGCTGATGGAATCTTATCATCCCCCATCTCTACATAGTTTCAAAGGCCATTGGTTGGCCCTTCTATTGCTACTTTTAGTTGATGGAATCTTATCATCCCCCATCTCTACATAGTTTCAAAGGCCATTGGTTGGCCCTTCTATTGCTACTTTCCCATAAGTCTGGTTTCCTCTTCTAGCAATATTGCATCCAGTGTGATTGCCTTATTTAATAACGAAGATACCATTATTTCATCTACTAAAAGTGTGTCTACCTATGTGGCCTCTATTAATGTTGAATTCAGCACCATTACATATAGATTGTTTCCTTAGAGTAGGAGGTTTACCTAATAGTTTTGAAGGAAGGCCATATTTGAGATTGCCGAAAATTTTCTTTATTAAGTCAAATGTTGATGAAAAATTTCTCAATAAAATATGGAATATGAAATTCCTTATAGACATTATAATTTTTCATTAATTGATTTATTGTAACTTTCCCAATAAAGTATTATCAAGCGGATTGAGATGAGAAGAGCCACACCACCCACAAAAATAACTCTCTCACTTGTGGTTATATCTCATTATGTTAGAATTTCAACTTTATCTTGTAAGTTTGTTAATATTTAAAAGTTTGAAAAAGGAATATCACACATAGGAAGCAATCCTTGACACATGCATACTTGATCTTCTTTTGGCACAAAGAAGAGGAATATCACATTTGGTGATGATTATGGTGGTGCTTATTATGGTAGTGGTGAGGGTAAATGGGGTTAATGAGTGCTTACATTTGTCATTTTCAGCATGTTGATATTGTATTATCATTATAGGTTCTTTATTTTGTATTTTGACATGGGTTTTTTATTTTGTATTTTAGGTATGATTTTTCATTCTGTATTTATGTATTTTGGCATGATTTCTCATTTCATTAAACTGCTTTTTAATCATAATGTGGTCTCAACCATCTCACATTTTGAGATTATTTTACACAATTCCAGCCTCAATGATGGAAAAGCCATAAATAAGCAATAAACCCATCACAATCATTGCAAATGGTTTGCTGCTCTTAAATCCATTCACTCTTGATGAATGTGCAAACGTTGTTCTGTAGTTTTGGGTTTGCGTCATTATAATCAATCATTAATAAAAGGGCTTGTAATGGTGGTTTTCCTGGTACGTTTAATGGGAATTTCATTCGTTAGGTTTCATTTTTTAATGAAACAAAAGCATGGCATGAGTGCATTGAACCCAAAACTTTTCAACGCTGCTCCTACAAATCCAAACGTTGGGTTCCTTGAGAATTGGGTAAGTTGGATGCCTTGAGAATTGGGTATCTCTGCACTGCAAAGTCAGCCTCCAAGGTCCCCTCTATGCAGCAGGTGATTGGTATGTTGAAAGATGTTTTAACAGGGCCAGCTCAAACCTGTTTTCAATTAAGCACCCACCATTTCCACTAGTTGCACTGCTAATTAAATGCGGGAATCAAGATAGTATATGTGGAGTCAGTGTGTATTGTTATCAGTATAGTATCAAAACTCGAAACTGCTAATTAAGTGCGGTGTATTGTTATTGCCGCAATATCAGGAAGACTCAAAACTGCTAATTAAGTGTGGTGTATTGTTATTGGTGCAATATCAGGACGTTGTAACTCTTCCCACTGCCGGAGTCCCCGCTTCAAACCTCCAGGACAAATTGCAACGTAAACAAAATTACCCTGTCCAGGCTACCGCACCTACACGTAATTTTGTTGAGTTGATTAGTAGTAAATTTAAACATTTTTAGATTTATTAATAGTTGTTAAAATTATAATTTTAACATTCTAAATAAATTAAAAATCCATAAAATTACTCAAACCATAGATTTTAGTTAATCAAAATTATAGAATCCAAATCTAAAACAAAATCATTAAAAAAACATAAAAAAAAAAAATGAAGCGTTATAGCAAACATAAATGTAAGTTGTTGATACGAGTCCCGGTTGAGGAAACCCTAGCCCTAGCAGGTGCATACTGCAGCTGTCCAAACGCAGAGCTCCTGTGTGACGCCCGTTCAGTAACAAGACAAAGCCCTCGACCCCATTGACACACTGAAATGGGCATGGAGGAGGGGGGGGCAACCCCCCTCATACAGCAACATCACCGCCAATGACCGCTCTGGCACTAGAGCGAAACGCCCCACATTCAAGCCGCCCCTGCAAGTCCGCGAGCAGCGTTTGGCTAGGGAACAAGGCCTCAGGAAGGAGATGGAGACGGAGGCGGGAACCTCCCATGTGAAGCCAACTCGAGGGTGGGAACCAGGTAAGTGCATACCACAAATGGAAAAAGCATCGAGATACCTCATCAACTCAACCAGAGTAGGAGAACACACACAATTTATGAGAGAACATGCCCTCATAGGCAAGTTCCTGGGGCTCTAACCAACAGAAAGGGATCTCAACAAATGGATCAAGCATTGGTGGAACCCCAAAGGGGACTATGAGGTCCAACTCAGTTCCAAAGGCTTCTTCACAATCATTCTATACAATCTAGAGGACAAGGACAAGATATTTGAAAACGGGTCGTACTTTTTCAACTCAGTGGGGCTATTCTTACGCTTCTGGATTGAAAGATTTAGCCCTGATAAAGAGGACTTCACTATGGCCCCTGTATGGATCTGCTTATACTCTCTACCGCAAGAGTTCTGGTTGGAGGAGATTTTGATGGGCATAGGGAACACTCTGGGACAATATGTTAAAGCTTCAGAGGCCACTAGGAAGAGAAAATACACCTCCTACGCCAGGATCTGTGTCTATATGAACATCTCCAAGGCACTCCCCGGCGCGGTGACTCTTGAATACCAAGATGAGGACTGGCAACAAACCCTGGACTACGAGCACATTCCCTTCCGATGCAGGAGATGTCACGAGCACGACCACCTCTACAGAGATTGCCCTTTGATCAAAGCAGCCGCCAAAGAAAATGAAAATACACAGAAAGATGGCTTCACCACAGTTGCGTCGAAGAAGAGAAACCCACCAAGGAGGCAGATCCCAGACTCCAGACAAAAAATCGCAACCAGAAACTCTTGTGAGATATTGAACCAGTTGCCAGATGATGAGGAAATCCAGGACCCGCACAAGGACCCACAACAGCCTCAAGAAAATCCCTCAAATCCTTCCCCCCTCCCCAAAGCCATGAAATATACACAAAGGAAAGGGGAGACGGAGACGGGGACACCCCAATGCAACTAGATGAACGAGATCTAGTAGGCATAGATCTAGAAAAGTTAGAAGAGGCCCTGAATCAAAAGGACCTGCAGACCCTTCCAGAAGAACAACTGCGCAAGGTGCATAAAGTATTTCTCAACTCCTCCGCGGGATCCACAGCACGGCTGGGCATAGCCATGGACTCGAGCTCAGGCTCGAAGAAAATCATTCGAGAGAACAAAAGACGAGGGCGTAAAACAGTGCAGCAACTGATCAAGGAGGCGGGCAATCTCATGATAAATTCAGGATAGATCCACAAGATCTCGGAGGTATACCTCCACACAACACCACCCGCTTAATGATGAAGATCATCACCTGGAACATCAGAGGACTCAATGGTAGGTCCAAACATAGGACCCTCCGAGACTGCATAAAGGCAGAAAATCCAGACATATTAATGTTGCAGGAAACCAAATGCGCAGGAACATAAGTTGATACCATTTTTCAGCGAATCTGGCGAGAATGTAATTCCATTTCAACAGACTCCATAGGTGCCTCCGGAGGCCTAGCCATCCTCTGGAATCCCTCCAATATCAGTATCAGCAACCCCTTTTCAACCGTGGGAACAATAACGGCTCACTTCGAGGTCACTGGCTCAAACCAAGAAGGAGCCATCACCAATGTCTATGGCCCCCACAATCAGCAAGACAAAGACAAACTCATGAAGCGGCTTGAACTAATCAAGACCCTGGTGACAACCCAAAACTGGATCTTAGGAGGAGACTTCAACATGATCCTATCGCTGGAGGAAAAAACAGGAGGCACCAAAAAGCTGGAGCAAGACAACGGTAAGTTCAAAACTCTCATTGATCATCTAAAGTTAGTAGATATAGAAAATAGCAATGGCATTTTCACCTAGTCCAATCGCAGATCGAGCAATCAACACATTGCATGCCGACTGGACCGCTTCTTGGTCACCGAGGAATTAATGGAGACAAGCTCCTATATGGAAAGCCTCATCCTACCAAAAGTTGGTTCTGACCACTGGCCACTCGCCCTCAATCTAGACACAGGAGAGATACCTAAGTACAAGCCCTTTCGCTTTGAAAAATTCTAGCTTTTACACCCAGATTTCTAGCAGCTAACCAAATCCTGGTGGGTGCAGGCGGAAATAGACCATGGTTCCAGTATGTACAAATTCCAACAAAGGCTCAAAAACTTCAAGCAGTTGCTAAAACAATGGAATAAGAACAATTTTGGAAACATTTTTCAAAGCATCCGGAACATAGAAAACCAGCTAGTGGAGATCCAAAACACCTTCATCTCTGGATCTAGAACTACCGATCTAATGAGAGAGGAGGAGAAGCTCCAAGCACAATTGGAAGAAAGAAGAAAGCAGGAGGAAATTCTATGGAAGCAAAAATCCAGAGTACAATGGCTTAAGGAAGGGGAAAGGAATACAAAATTCTTCCATAGAGCAATGATGCATCGGCGTCATGTCAACAGAATCACCCATTTAGAAGACGGCCAAGGCAACTCAGTCAGAGAACACTCTAAAATTGAAGCTGAGCTGATCAACTTATACCAAGACCTTTTAACAAAGACCAAGGAGGACAAAACAGAAGCCATACAAAGAATCACCAGGCACATACCTTCACTGGTAACCTCGGAGCAAAACACTGCATTAACAAGGCCCATCACCCAAGAGGAAGTGGATCAGGTAGTAAAAGCCATGCCCCCAGGAAAGGCCCCAGGCCTGGATGGGTTCACTACTGATTTCTTCCATCATTGTTGGGATCTGGTCAAAAAAGACATTTGGGAGGTTGTAGAGGAATCGAGAGCATCAGGTGTGGTCCTCCCGGCCCTCAATGCAACCTTCCTAACTCTCATTCTGAAAGAAGAAAGAGTCACAAATCCCAAACAGTTTAGACCCATATCCCTCTGCAACGTCATCTACAAAATTATAACGAAGGTAGTAGCTAATCGACTCAAACCTATTCTGACACATGTCATCTCCAAGGAGCAGGTAGGGTATGTAGAAGGGAGACAAATCATGGACAGCGTCATCCTGGCTCACGAGGTCATCCACTCCCTCAAGACTTCAAGAACCCCAGGTATGCTAATCAAACTCGGCCTTTCCAAATAATTTGATCGAGCCAGCTGGCAATATCTTAGAGCCATCCTAGAGTCTTTTGGTTTCGATCAGTGTTGGGTCAACTGGATCCTTAACCTCATCTCCTCAACATTCTTTTCCATCCTAGTAAATGGTGTCCCATCCAGACCTTTATCACCCTCCAGAGGCATCAGACAGGGAGACCCTCTCTCACCCTTCCTGTTTGTACTCATGGCGGAAGGCCTAGGCAGGTACATCAAGGCTGCACTCACCGAAGGCTCCCTCAAAGGACTACCTCTTCACAACATTCAGCCAGCACAAGGCCTAGGCAGGTACATCAAGGCTGCACTCACTGAAGGCTCCCTCAAAGGACTACCTCTTCACAACATTCAGCCAGCACTCTCCCATAGTCAGTTTGTCGATGACACCCTCCTTCTGAACTCCCCCACGGTTCGGGAGGCCAACAAGATCAACTCCATCCTCTCTGACTTCACTGAGGCTTCAAGCATGTCCCTAAACTATGACAAATCCAAGCTCTACTTCTTCAATACTCCAGCCTCTATTCAAACTCATATCTCCAGACTCCTAGGAATACCCAGGAGCTCCCTTCCGTCCAATTATCTGGGCATTCCCCTCACGGGAGCAGCCGCCAGATCCATCTCCTGGGATAGTCTTCTCCTGTCCATTTCTAACAGACTAAGTAATTGGACCTTTAGACCCCTCAACATTGCCTCTCGGCTAGTCCTCCTTAAATCAGTTCTGCAGACTCTTCCCACCTATCTCTTTACGGTCCTAGCCGCTCCTAAACATGTTATTAGAGCCATCAGAAACCTTCAGCGAAACTTCCTCTGGCAAGGACACCAACCTAACAAGAAATGGGCATTAGTAAATTGGGACAAACTCTGCACGCCAAAAAGCCAAGGAGGATTAGGTCTCCG